>JXSR01S013463.1:0-12454 GCA_000969725.1 Ophiothrix spiculata
GGTGAAAACGCGCATTTTTCACCACCCTTCCCTTTTCGAGGTTAGGGTTAATACACAATTTTTTAGTGATGGAGACCAGCGATTGTGGGTATTGAGGTATAGGAATGCTTTAAAAATAGATTAGTCAATAACAGAAATGGATAATTATGCGACTATCAAACAGAGAACTAAGACCAAAGACCCTTAGATTTATATAAAATAAAGACCCCTCTGCACAGAAAATAATATTGACTAAAAACTTGTTAAAAATGAGTCAATTTATCCCCGTAGTGACCCCACTTCTGCTAAAATGGGTCACTACAGGGACAAATGGACTCCTTTTTCCAAACCACCAGACCTAAGCACAGGGAATAAATATATAAAGACAAAAAAAAAAGTTTTGAGTCAATATCATTTTATGTGTACTATGAAAAAAAGATAAAAGACCCTCCCACCGTAAAATAAAACCTCAACTATAAAACAAAGACCTCAACTATAAAACAAACACCCTTCTACCATGAAACAAAGACCCTACTGTCATAAAATAAATAACTCCTTTTACTATAAAACGAATACCATAACTATAAAACACAGACCGTTCGTCTATAAATCGAAAACTTAACTATGAAACACATGCCTCCTACTGTAAATTACAATAAAGGTGAAACACATACCTTCTACTGTAAATTATAATAAAGGTCTTTGTTTTATGATGAAATGGTCTTTTTTTTAGTACGAGTTTTCGTTAGACTTGTGGATTGCAGTTTTGAATTTTCCGCCAGTCATTGTTAGTTAAAATCAGTTATGTCTCACATAATCCGCTAGCTACGCACACTTTCGTTACTATCAGTCGCTTTCAGTTGCAAGTTTTTAGTTGAGAGTTCGTTACCCTTAGTCGTTACCCTAAGACACAGGGTAAACACACCTTAAAGGTGCATTTACATTTTGACGACTTAAGGGTAACGACAAGCAACGTAGACCTGCGGATTGCAGTTTTGAATTATACGCCCGTCATCGTTAGTTAAAGTCAGTTAACGCTAACACAATCTGAAATTATATAGGCCCGTTTTCCAGAAAGGTGTTTAGCTAAAGCACGGTTTTAATTCTACCGTCAGCCCCGCTCATTGAAATGTTCAGCTTGAGCTCTGCAACGGGGCGTATCATTCCTGCACAGTTGAAGTTCAGTTAAACCATGGTTTAGCTAAACACCTTTCTGGAATACGGGCCATGTCTTTATATTGGTCTTAAGAGTCTTGGGTCTTAGAGCTTTGTTTTATAATAACCCTAATAATCACATGTATATACATCAGTGCTGATGTTCCCAATATTCCGAATTTGGATTAAGCAGTCGTAATTTCAATTTCACAACAGCAGACCCAAAATCAGACATGCTCAATACAGGTGCGTGCAGTAAACGTTTGCCTGAAAGCCGTATTGTTGGCGGACAAGATGCTGACCATGGTGAATGGCCATGGGCAGGGTACATGGTGGACCAGGATGGAAACTTCAAGTGTGGAGCATCATTGATCAATGAAGAGTGGGCCATCACGGCAGCTCACTGCAGGTATGTGAAATTTACTTTGATCATTGAAGGATTGCCGATGAGAACACATGACGAAATCGAATCTCGGAATTTTCAGTGAGTCATTTATTTAGTTAGGTAAGAGATTTAGGTCAGAAATTCTAGGTCTTCCGCTCCTGAACACAAAGTCATGAAAAATTGTTGTCCTTCAGAGCGCACGTTAAGCCATCCGTTTCTATGAACAGAAGAGTCATAGCTGTACGTGAAATCGCAACCAGTATCATAAATAAGGTATTATAATAGTCTCAAGTGCGTTTCAGCCAATAAATACTAGATTTCAACATTTGTCCTGACAATGGGGAGTTTCGAAGTACCGATGTGAAAGGAATTTTAGCCCCCCTGAAATGGTATTTCCACCTTCCATAGACCCAAACGGAGCAAAACTGAAACTAATGTGCGTGAGAGTTGTTAGCCTATAATTTACTGAACAATAAGAACGGGGGACTTACATTCCTGCTACACCGGGACCAGAACTAGAACTAGACTAAGCCTTTTCATATCTATATAGCGTGGTTTCTCTACCTGGTACAGGTGTAATGAAATACAGCGTCCGTGTGACTGAGTGTCCTAGCTACTATTCACTTGTGTAGAACGTACTTGTTCATGTGCGATCAATAAATCATTGATTGCGACTTATTCCGTGTAGTTCAATTAGACCCGGACTCCTGATCCTGGTTATGGGAGACACCCTGGTTATGGGAGACACTCAGTCTCATTACACCGGCACAAAACTACTTACTTTGTCAAATCGAGAAAACAGGTTTTCCTCAATCTTCTTTTCAGCGCATATGCAGATAAATTAGTGTTTGGTGACATAAACAGAAATTCAACATCGGCCAGTCATCAAGGATCTACAGTGACTCCATTTCCCCATCCGAATTATGATGAATATTCGGGCCATATTTATGATCATGATATCGCTCTTCTGAAACTAGATACTCCTGTGACATACAGCGACTATGTCAGTCCAATATGCTTCGGTATCACTCAGGAGGAGCTGGATACCTATCCAAGTGGGTCCTGCCATGTCATTGGATGGGGTTATCTTCAAGCCAGAGGTATGTAACAGTATTTTGTATCGATTGATATTGTTAAATGTAATTCTAAGAATTATTCGAAGTGTCGTTACTGTACGTGCAATGTTATACATAATATATAACTTACTGGTTCGAGCCCCAGGTTTTCTTTCTTCCTTGGTCAAGAAATCGTATGCTATTTTTGTTCCGTTGGTTCCCCGTTGCGAATGGTTCTCCTCGTATTGTTGCAAATAGTTTATACTTGGCGAACTACTCAGCATGCATTATAATACTGTATAGTCGAACAACGTTGAAATTCTTAAAGCCATACCATAAAAATATTTTTACTTTTTTATGTGAATAGAATTTAAAAACTTAAGATTTCAACACATGTCACCTTTACTATCACTGACAGATTATGGTCACAATACATCTTACGAACAAGGCCTAAATCAAATCAAAATCAAAATTAGATCCTTACTTTTAAGGACGGTCGGAGCTACACGATTTCCGAAAACTTATTTTGATCATAACCCAAAAACCAATGAAGTAGGCCTAGAGTATATAAAAGAAAGGGAATTCCACAAGGAATCCATCTATAGCACCAGATTCTTGATTCAAGAGCTCGCTTCCCAGCAACTCACCAAAAAGAGTTATTTTGCCAATTTATTTTGAACAAGCCCAGGAAAAATGTTATTCGGCCAAAATGTTCAAAAGTAAGCATAAGTCATCTTTATCGATGGTTCAGTTACGAACAGTGTTTAGTCCGACCACGGGCAGTGAGCGACACCCTCGCTTCTCGCTTCGCTTGCTTCCAGTGGTCCTTTTAGACAGACTAAACACTGTTCGTAACTGTTCGTACTATAATCTGTAAATCTTGAAGTATGCAACAAGCAGTCGAGTAACGCACAAAAACCAATATGACCATACGGGGAAGTAAATTAATCCGTATTTTTTTGAATCATAACAACATATCCAATCTTGCTTATTCAAATAAACTTATATTCAAGGTTTGTCCATGCGGTAGCAACAAAATTAGCCAAAAAATAATACCAAAATCATGAACGATTCAAGTACAAAAATATTAATACGCAGTGATTTGGTCTTGATCAATCCTAATCAATCATTACTATTACTCTTACACAATACAAATCACCAGTTCGCAATGTTGTAGAATACACGGGATATGTTATGTATTTCGTAACAGAGTCTGATTGCTTGTTGCGTACTTCAAGGTTTATAGAGTATAAATATTGTGACCATGGTCTAACCCACCACTGTTTACTATGCGATCGAATGTTGACTTACAACATTACGGAATAATGAAGATGTAAATGATGTCTACGACTTTTACGGTTGTTACATTTTCGACCGTAGGCATATATTGTAAATAGAACATTTCATAATGTTTCAATGATTTCCATCCTAGTATATTCCAATCGCATAGAACAATCATTAAAATATTAATATTGCTTCCATTTTTATGACGATTTATGAAACATTCTTATTGTCATAATTTCGATTTATGTTTAATAACAATTCATTTCCTAAATTTATGATTAGGAGAACTGGCTGATAACCTCCAAGAGTTGCTATCTGATCTCATTTCGCATTCCTCCTGCGTGGACGTTGGATATCCCTATAATGAATTAACTGACAATATGATTTGTTCAACACCCGGTACATGCAGTGTAAGTCATAAAAAAACTTAATTCTCACATTATGCGATAGACTAGCCCACAAGCACAAGCCCATATGCGAGTCAATTTAAAGTTTGACCCACCAAAAATAATACTCAATCCTTTGTGAAAAATAAAGAGCACTTTAGCCTTAGCCCTTGTACCAATCTCTCCACTTTATATTCTACATGATTAATTTTGTCAAAAGCAAGATGATTAAGATGTATGAAGGGAATTAATATGTAAAGCGAAGGCAGACTTTCGGTGAGCAGCCTATAGATGGTTTGCAGGTGACGTCATCGTACTCACAACACCATTTTCATGGGCCTGCAAACAAAAAGTCCCGTAATTATTATAATATTTTAGCAGTATCACGATACCAGATCACAACTGATGATAACAAGAATATTACATTTATTTAGTTTAATTTTTAAGTCTTGATTTGAAGTCAATCACAAGTTACAGTCGATTTTGATGTCTTGTTTACATTACAAATTACTCCGACCCCACCAAGATGACGGCAAGAACGGTTGCGTGTATGGTGCGTATCGCGTCGTGCAAACCCTCTATTTGTCACTGAAAAACGACGATTCTGATTGGTTCAAAGCTCTGAAATAATGTCAATCACGCATGCAGTTAGGGTGGTTTGCATATTGAGCTAGTTGGAATCGCAAAAATACGCCACCAGTTGTAACCTTATTAGCGGAAACAGATTGCAATGAGTTGTGGGTATTGGTCGGTGTCCGCAGCCTGCACAATATGCATTATAAAGAAACACGCGTATTAAGGCTACAGTCCCTAAATGGATGCCGTTTTTGCCAACGGCATCTTTACTGCATTTTTTTACCTACTTACACATATCAGAATAATACAATTGTTGGCGTAAATATGTAATAGAGTCTCTAGTTTATACATGAGACTTTAGTAGTGATTTCATGTCCAATTTCAAGGTCAAAATTACGTCAATACACTACTTCGAAAAATGTACACCTTTTTCGCCGAAACCTTGAAATTTTTATGATGTTCGAACGATTCGCCTGTTTTCAAATTTTGACAGATTGTTTGATACTTTTTATTGAATTACAAATAATATTTTATAAATGTGTTGTGTTGATTTTGAATGATAATGTAACATACCCGCGTTGTTTAGCCCGAAAAACCGGGCGTGAATTATGACTCTGAGTTCGCCCTGTTTGAGCTATGAATAGCCTGATTTTAGTATCTACATTATCTATATTTTGTCTGATATACGCATTCGCATAATTTACTTACAAATTGAGCATTCCAATGAGGCAAAAATTGCAATTTTTATGTAAAAAAAAGAAAATACGGCATTCTAATGTTTATGTTTTAGATTTTAGTTCAGCATTTCAACGCTCCCTTGATAGCTCGGCGGTAGATCTCTCGTTTCGTAATGCATGACTAACCCCCTCCATAATCCATGGTTCGAGTCCCCGCAAAGGCAATGGAAACTATTTATCTTTTCATGATTGAAAAATAGTTAGGATTCACATTTTCCTGAGCATGTGGATTCCTCGTACCCTTAATCAATAAATCTGATCATCTGACCGTCGACCTTTTAAAGTAGACACGGAGTCTGTCTATTTCCGAATAATGAAAGGTGTGTCCTTGTTCATACAATCTTATAGTATAAGAATAAATAAATTAGATGTGTGCTTACTTTGGTAAAAGAATATATCTTGTACGTTTGATATTTTTGTAATAAACGATTAAATTGCCCTTTGAAAGATGTTAGTTCTACCATTCTACCGTTACGCTCTTACCTTTTCGGAGTTATCAATCTAATAAAGTTGCTATGTTAAAGACAGTAGCCCAAGATATGGCCCTCATCCCGGCCCTCATTTATCTCGTAAAATTTGGAGGATAGGAAATGACAGATATATATATAAGTTGAATACAGTCAGCTGCCACAATGTATGCAAGGAGCGTAAAGTGTTATTTTAATGATAGTGAAGTTTGAAGCCCAATCATGAAGTATCTAAATAATCATAATTGGCCAAGGCGTTACGTGCGTTAAATTATTAAGCATTAAAATTACGATTTGATCACTAACAAAATCGTTGGTCGTATTATTCTGCAAACTCAAAGATCTAATACTATGATAACACTTTCAAAAAAGTCAATTGAGTTAAGAATGTTGAAAGTGAAATGTTGTAGGAAATGAATTATGATAGTATGACTGTGCTTTATCTGTATGATTAAAGATCGAGTAAGTAAAGGTTTACACCTCGTTACACCTTCTAAGTCTTCTTTGGTGTTATCCTAAAAGAAAATGTTGAACAAATAATCAGATTGAGAGCAGGTAAAAAGAGAATTATTAAGAATTTGAAAGATTCAGTTCAAATAGACAACTTTTTACAACACAGAGAGTAATTAATCTATCATACATTGATTAACCGTCTTTGTCTGTTAAGGTCTTTATTTATAGTTAATTTGTTTGTTTGTTTGTTTGCTTTATAATTTTAGGGTGATAGTGGTGGTTCGCTTGCCTGTGATGATGGGAATGGTGTTTGGCATCTTGTTGGTGTAATCAGCTGGGGTTCCGAAGGAATATGCGGAGTCGAAGGCTTTCCAGAAGTCTACGCGCGTGTGTCTCGTTACAACGAATGGATATACGAGACTATTACAATTAATTCGTAGAAAAAAAGATAATTCTCTTAAACCTGAAATCCGATTCGTCCAAGTCTGATAAAATTAATAACGAAATAAAGGTTGAATTAAAGAATTTAGGGACGCCGGCTTCTAAACATTTGTGTCATTTGTTGACCTTTTAAGCGTTATTGGTCATTTTATATATATACAATCCCCGACAATAAACAAAAAGAAACCTAAATAGACAAATCGACAGACTTGCTTGCTGATCCAGTCAGTAGACATTTAAATCTCTGAAAAGTCTCATCACTAATAACACTCTATAAGACTTAAAAGTATGTCTTTCCATTTTAGAGAGTAGAAAAATCAACAGACTTGCTTGCTGATCCAGTCAGTAGACATGTCTGTATTGGACTGAATGCACTTAATGTTGTGCGCCATCTTTAGAGGAGTAGCAGCGACGTTTTAATATTAGCTTTCACGAGGGCAGTAAAATGCTGTATTGTCTATAAAATTTTTGTTCAAGAGTAGAGTAGTGAGCAATACTTTACATCAACCGTTGTAAAATTACTGAAATCCTGTATCATAACAGTCTCCTTTCTCACAATCACCTTTATCAGATTGAGGCAACATAATTTCTTGTTTATGTTTTATTAGCATCCAACGAATCTTATTCAATCAACTCTTCTCGTAAATGAGCAAATTATCTTACCGCACATGCCCATATTCAAACTAGCAGAACAGCTAACAAATGCTACTAAAAATTGATTCAAAACAAATAAAACTATTGTCTCAATTATTTGTTATTATTATTTTTTATTATTATTATTAGTAGTAGTAGTATTAGTATTTAAAATCGCATTTACTGGTGTCAGAAATAGCTCCATCAAATATCATGTATTCATTACATATAAACTACAAAATGATGAAAAACATGTATTTTTGCAAAGACTGCTTAACGTATTGAGGAAAGCTTGGTTTCAAATAAAAGGTCTATATCTACTCTTTTTATATACGAGAAAGAAAATTTTCAGATTTTAATTTGACGTCACACCTGAAAAACCATTAGGGTTGAAGATGGCTATGGTGTTTGAGGTTCGCAAAGGATTACATGCAAAATTATAAGAAAGTCATGATTTATAAACACAGGTAATGTAAAAAAAAGTTGAGGTCATAAAGTTTTGAATATACTTCAATGAAATATGTATAGTGCTATATAGCATGTATCAAATATTAACATACAATCCCAATTTGTTGCTTCTTAATGGTTTATATGTTGGTAATTTTCTCTATACATTTACTGTACATAACAAAACATAATTTACATTCGAGAACTTAAAAACGGCATATCTTTTGCCTGAGTTGATGCAGTTGGTAAAAGTTATACATTATATACATTCATATTTTGATTACAATGAAAGAAGACCATCACTACATCCTTCAATTAATGTTTACGTCATCTGTTTACACCTTCCCCCCCATCAAAATCTCATTGTGCCAAGTTGGATGGGGGAAAAATGCACATTTCTTTTATTTTGCAACCTGTGTAACTTTTACCATCCTTTAAAATTACGCTTATTATCCTTGGAAAACAGCTTTCCACCAATAAATAACTTCATGGTTTTAATTAAAAGTTACAAATCGTTGAATGCGAATGGAACTGGTTTTACCTATGTTTTATGTGAAACAAATAATAGGACCAGTTTATGACGTTATGAGCAAGGGTGAACAATATTAAAGCAATACTATAAAGTGTTAAAATGGATCGCCCCCTTTCACCCATAACTTTTGATTTTTTAGCTTAAAGGGTTTGTTTTTGGTATATATTACTACCCTCCAAACGATTTTGGTTAAATATACTAAAATTTTTCAGTTATGGCCATTTGTAGCTTTTTGAAGATTATTTTCGGGATCCCGAAAAAAAGTCTATAAGCACGAACATGCTCTTATCCATATTCCGGTGGCAACACAAGTTTTTGACAAAATACACTAGTAAACGCTTTTAGATAGTCACATTCTTTCATTTGAGGCTGTTTTTACTCAAAAACATTTTTGATCAGTGGCGTAGCTAGGGGGGGGGCAAGGGGGGGCACGTGCCCCGGGCGCCACCCGCAGGGGGGCGCTGAAATGACAAAAAGGAAAAAAGAGAAGAGAAAGAAAAAAGGGGAAAAGAAGGTTAAAAAAAAAGGAGAAGAGAAAAGAATACTTTTGCCCTCAAATATCATCATACATATATTTATATACCAACAAACTGCAGTAAAACCCTATAGCTTCAGGGGACTTAGCCCCCTCTACCCCCACCGAGGCTTTCATATAACCCCACAAAAAAGCATAAAATGCAGTAAAACCCTGTAGCTTCAGGGGCTTCGCCCCCTCGATCCCCACCGGGGCTTTCCTTATTAAGCAATTAGCCAATTTTTGCCTTAATTTTTTGCGCCCTCCGCGCGCCCTTACAATTTCAGTGTCTTTTAGCTTAAATAAGCAAATATTATTGCAAAAAAACGCAATTTTTTTGCGTGCTTCGCGCGCTGATTTTTTTTTAGACAAATTTTAGCAGAAATTACTAATTCTCGCCAAAAAAGAAAAGTTTTTCAAAGCTGTTTGCATTTTTTTTGGGGGGGGGGTACCAGGGGGGGCAGTTTTTGGCCCGCGGGGGGGGGGGGGCGCCAGTTTCAATTCTTGCCCCGGGCGCCAGACACCCTAGCTACGCCGCTGTCAAAATCTTATATAGTTTTGCTTTAAGGAAGTTCAATCAAATAGAAACATGTTAAATTGAATCATCAAATTATGTGCCTATCGATTTGTCAGTTCGTTCATTGCTGATTTATTCATATATTAGTGTCTTTTCAGTTTGCTTTCTTTTTATAGTTAATTTCATCTAAAAAATATTGGTCATAATTTGGTAACAAGACGCACATGCTGTAAAAGTACGCTCGGAATTTTCCTTGACTTGTCAAAGACCTTTGACACAATTGACCATGAGATCTTGCTCTATAAACTATAATACTATGGCATACGGGGTATTGTGTTGGAATTGTTTAAAAGCTGTATACAAAATAGAAAACAATTTGTAAGATATCAGTCATATGACTCTTGAGTACATAAACATAAAATAAGGAGTCCTACAAGGATCCATATTGGGCCCATTATTATTTATACTATATATAAATGATATAACAAGTACATCTTCCCTGTTTGAAATGACGTTATTTGCAGATGATACAACTCTACTGTATTCACATCCAGAAATTTTGGGTACATCACATATTACAAACAAATATGTAGACGTCAACTCATTTACTCAAGGAGAAACTTTTAATAATTCAGCAGATGATACGATAAACAATAGTGACACAAAATATTAATGTTATATTGGATAATGTCTCTTTGGACAGAGTCAACTATACCAAATTCTTAGGTGTTATCATCTATGACAAGCTGACGTGGAAAAATCACATCGATGCAATATCAAAAATAATTTCAAGAAATGTTGGAATGTTAACAAAATTAAAACATTATGTGCCTGAAGATATATTGTATTCTTTATAGTGTACACTTGTTTCACCTTATATTAATTATGGCATTCTAGCTTGGGAAAATACTTACAAAACATTCTTGATTAAAATTATTATCATTTGAGCATCATAGATGCCATGCTAATCCGTTATTTAAAAAACACAAACTTTTAAACGTGTGCGATACATTCCATTTGGATCTAGGAGTGTTTATGTATAAACATCATGCGGGTTTATTACCAAACGTATTTAATAATTATTTCCGTAAATATAACCAGTATCACAATTATACTACAAGAAATGCCCAAAACTATAGCATTCACAATGCGAGGAAAATGTTTCCTGATCGTTCGATTCGGACATCTGGTCCTGGCTTATGGAACTCTATTGATTTTTTTTTGAGATTTGACCTTTTATTTCCATATATAACATGTACATGTATAATAAAACTACAGTATATACAAACAACAAAAAATAAAAACAATGTAACAAGAGAAACATTATATGGAGGAGTAATCAAAAGGCCAGTAAGGCCTGATCACGATTACCCCTTGTTAAGGCCTACAGAAGCAAAACAATCAAGAGAATTAAATAAAACTTAACAAACCATCACACAAGACCAACACCAGCTCCAAAACAAAATACAAAATGATGGTAAATCACACGTTTCAAGAATGATGGTAAATTATTAAACGTATGTACTAATTAAAGTAGATTTATATAAATTTCGAAAATGCTTAGTTGACAGTGAGCTTCTAACTTGGTCGTGTAAGGAATTCCATAGTTTTGGACCTGCAGTATACATTTAAAATATTATATCTATTGAAAAGTGGTGCAGAATGACTACGATAATGACTATTTGATATTATTCTTAAAACCCATTTTTGAAGTTTGTGAATTTTATCCAAATATGTTTTACATGATTGCCCCCATATGAGAATTCCATAATTGACATGAGGTAAAACTAAAGTACAATAGAGTGTGCGGAGAATCCGTTCAGGAATAAAAAAAAATCTTGAGTTTATTTATCATGCCAATATTTCTAGAAATTGTTTTAGTTATTCCATCAATATGATATTTCCAGGTTAAGTTTTCATCAATGATCACTCCCAAAAATTTCGTTTTTGTTACTCTATCTAATTTAGTATTGTCTAAAATAATGTTGGTCTGATCTATGCTTGACGTCATTTTTGGAGTGCCCATAATCATACACTCTTAGAAAGGAAGGATCAAATATGAGACAAAAAGGATCAATTTTGATCCTTTTTAGGTATCAAATATGAGCTTACCCTTTAAGGATCAAAGTGATCCCAAAATAAGGATCAAAATTCTTGATCCGAAAAAACGATCAAATATTTCTTATAAAAAAGATCTGCCTAAAAACATCTCACTGAAGTGACCCTAGCAGGGTTTGAACCCACGCCGCATGTGCACCATGTATAATTACCAATTATAATGACCAACGCTCTAACCACTCGCCCACTGAAGAGGCAGTTATCAAGTGTGAAGCAATTATCGTATTTGTATACCATTGTTTACATTCCCGGCAATGTAGTGGATATGGGGTATAATCAAATATGAAACAAAAGATCACGTTGGATCCAAACGCGGTATCAAATATGAGCTCATCCTTTCCGTATCAAAGTAAACCAGAAATACGGATCAAAACTTTGATATTGTAATCAAAAAGGATCAAAATGAAATGATCCTAAAAAAGGATCAAAACTGATCCTGGTGAATTTGATCCATTTGTATATTTTGATCCGAAAAACGATCCACGTTGGATCAAAAGTGATCCTTAAAGGATCAAAATAAAATGATCCCGAAAACTACTCGTATATTTGATACCGGCCTTCTAAGAGCGTATAATTTGTTTTTGTAGCATTAACAGAGAGTTTATTTACTTTAAACCAGTTGCTAACTTCAGACAATTATTTGTTTATTTAAGGCATTTGGCTAACAATATCATTACTATAGAATAGAATAGTCGTATCGTCTGCAAACAAAATAAAGTCTAATAATGATGAAGTATTGGTTATATCATTGATGTACAGAATGAAAAGTAAGGGG
>JXSR01S013463.1:34085-46131 GCA_000969725.1 Ophiothrix spiculata
CTATTGGAGTACTTGTAAGTTGTAACCCAAGTACCATTCAAGGTGTGGTATAATCTAAAGAGTATATTGGAGTACTTAGTATCATTCAAACTCAGATGTAGTGATGACAGGTGACAGAAAGTACTTTAACTAATCAGGGCTCAATTTGATTGCTTCATTACATAGGTTGTGATCTAGTTTTGGTATGGGTAATTTCAGGTATGGTTTAAGGTTTATTTGAAGAAAGGAATTTGCTGAAATATCAGATATGGCTATTCAAATATGTGACAATGAAATATTAGATTACTTTAATTACCTTTCTATAGATTTGGAAAACATATCGTAATATCATCAAATTTGTATGAAGTCTTTATCCAAAGTTCTTTCTTAAAAGAAGTTGACTATATACTATAGATTATAAGATTAGTATAAACACTGCAAATTTGAACCAAGTTTATCAAGTCAGTACAGAAAGCACTACAATCACAAGTATTGCAACCACCACTGCACCATATGTTTTCAGTGTCTGACATGTGTATTCCGAATCACTCTTACAGTTTCAAAATACTACAGGAAATATTTTTGACAACCATTACCTTAACAGGTTATTCTGATGATTATAATGGGATATCTCTGTTTCTAACACATTCTTTATGTTACACATAACTCCATTGAAGACAATGAATGGGGACTTGAAGTTTTTTGACTCCGCATTTTGCGCCAGTGTCACCAAACAAATCGTCACACTGACATCTTTTAAACATAACAAAAACTTAGATGCGTCTTATATTGCTGCTGTTAAACCAATACCTGCTGTGATACATGGTATTTCAAGATTACTCAGCCTATTGAGATAGCAGTCAAGCAGGAGACTATCAAAAAAGGCTACTGGAGACCCTGATTGCAGTACTTATAAGTGAGGTACCAGTCAAGCTGTGGTGGAGTAATAAATATCACCCGATCTCAGGTGTAATGATGACTGGTGACACAAAGTGCTTCAGCTAATCAGGACTCAATCTGGTTGCTTCATGAAATAGGTTGTGATCTAGTTTTGTTATGGATCCTTTCAGGTATGGTTTAGGTTTATTCAGGGGGGGGTAGGACATGACGTCATGAGATTTTGAAACTCCCATTCAAATAATTAACGCTCAAAATTTTCATGTTAAGCCCTTAATTAGTGTATTAACATATGCAGATTCCAAAACCGTTGGGGTTGGAACTTCAACCCCAGAAAACTAAAAAGATATTCTGAATGTTTTGAAGAACTACTTTTCTTGTTATTTACGCATTGAAATATTCGGGCGATACCACGGATGAATACAAATCAAATCTGAGTAAACAGTCTGGGTAAACAGGCAATTTATTATGCAGCCACCCTCCTCTGGGTTTATTTAAGAAAAAGATAAACCTAAATAAAAGATATGGCCATGCAATATGTGAGAGTGAAATATAAGATTTTCCTGTATTCATAGTAAACAAAAGTGATGCTGTCACAAGACAAATTATGCACCAGTCTAATTTACACTAATCTGATGTTATCAAAGTGGCCATATATATGACCACCATATGAACTAATGCATATCAAATTTGGTGTGTTACATATTGTTAATTAGTCGTCCAAAATATGGTTATAAAAATGCCATGATACTTTCATACTCTATAATCAATACATTTTTAAATTGCTACTGTTATAATACAGGCTACAACAATATATGCAAACAATTGTTGACGCCATTATAAGAATGAGGTCAAATACTACAAATCGCTTCAGAAATCTTGAAATGTACATTTCGAGTAAAAGATCTTTGACAAGATAAGATTTTGGCGTCATCAGCTACCAAATATATTTTGATGGTTGATGAAGACATTCATGATAACATCTTCACTATTGAGAATGCCAGAGAGTATCATACAAAATACCTCCAAAATGTGTCGGTTAGGGATGGGGTGTAGTATTAGTCACCGCTTTTAGTCACTGTTTTAGTTTTCTTAATAGAAATCCATATACTAGAATTTATCAATATTTTCCTGCAGTCCTTTAAACATATCTTCCTTTTTTTGTCATTTAACACCATTTACCCCTTACTTACTTTATTATTCAACCTATTAAAGATTGAAAAACGAAATACTCGTAGGATTGACATTTGTGATGGCTCACCCTGAAAGGGGGGACTTTGCAAGTGATATCAATTTTGGTTTTATCATTTCATCTGTAACAGCATTTTATAAGCTTTAAAATGACACCTTACTTGTTGAAATTGATCAAGGCAATCAAATTTTACAACAGAATATCTGCTGGAAATTCTTATCATTTTCTTTATTTGTTGCTGCCTATTTTCAGCTGTTTCTTGAAAAGTGTTCTGTCAAAAAGTCCCCCTTTTCGGGGTGAGTCATCACATTTTTTATCCATAACATCTATGTACCTGGTTTGTAAGGTGCTTCATAAATGATACTTGAATTAATGTCATGTCCAGAATACAATATTTGATTTGATAGATCAGCAGGTGCATAGACACATCCAGTGAATGAAACTAAATAACTCTACTTTTTGAAATATGTTATTTGATCATACCTCCTCAAAAATTGTAACAATTAAATGACAGTCCTTTTTTAAACATTAGAAATATGACAAGATAGTGTCGCCAATAATTTGTGTTGAGTCACATGTTTGGACAGTTTCTCATAATACATCGGAAGAACCATTTTTATGTCTCTGGTTTGTATATTTGATACAAGATGACTAATTTAACCCTTTGTTATTAACAAAACATTTTGCTGACTTTTCAGGGCGTGGGCATATTGATTATAAAAGTTCTCTACCAGTCATCTTGCACTGGTAGGATTTTTGGTATCAACTTTCAAACAGTTTCTTGTAGACTAATTGAATCATCGCAAGGTTTATATGGAAAATGCATTTGACTTTTAACTTTTCTTGACTGTCAGAAATTTAATCCTGCGTTAGTTTATGTCGAATTGCTTTTGTATTCCACTGTGACATGGTATTGTATTGTTGTGTGGTTCCTCATTTTACTTTTGGTGCTTTCATTGTTGAATATTTGGACTAGCTGTTTTAACTTTTACTGAGTTAGACTCTAACCAAGTATGGTTTACCAATTCATAGATTACAATGTCAAGGGCTTCAGAAGTAATTTGGTCTTTACACAGGGATGCTTATGGCTTTTTGTAATTTTGCCTGAATTTACCTAAAAATGTGAATTTCCCAATACTTTTGTACACTGAAGATCCAGGCATTTTTGCCTGAATTCAGGCAAAAACCTGAAGATAATGATGCCTGTTTACAGGAGATTAAATCAAATCAGGTTCATTCCAATATGATGAAATACAAACACTACATCACCTCCATCTCAAGATCTGAAAAACATCACAGAAAAGATTTTAGTTTTATTTGTGAAATTGTTTGGTAACTTTTCATAAAATATTTTAGAAGCATTTCTGTTAGGTGCAACATCTTTAAGAATTATAAACATGGTAAATGACGGCAAATAATAAATATATACATACGACAGAACTGAAGAACCAATGTTTTAGAGACCAATCTCATAATACTACTCCCTAAAACGTGGCTACTACCGTAAATATTAGACTTGCATTCTTGAAAAATTATCAATGAGATAACAAAATAAACAAGAATACATGCATGATAGAGAAATTAATTCCCAGACTGAGGTTTTATAAAACAGTATTTAACATCAATGTACTTTTATTCACCCCTCCTGAAAAGGCTACTCATTAATCAAAAACGCAAAAGACGGAATAGCAGAATAAATTGTCACAATATGATTTCGAATGAAACGACTACTATGTACAGCATTATAAAAATGAAGATCATTAAAATGGTCTGCTTTTTAATCTAACATTTACATGTATTATTGCCTCTGTGATAATGTGATAAAGCTTTGTATACATAAGGTTACCTTTACAATATCACATAATTCTCTCCCAAATTTGTTGTAATGACTTGCATAATCACAGCTGAATCCATCCAAATTCTTTTGGTGAAATGACTACAGGCTGTGCTGTCATGTAACAATAGCATACTTTCCATTCATAACAATTAAACAATAACATACATTTCATATGTTGCACAGTTTTTTGCAAAATGTTGAAAATGTAATGAAATAAATTAATTAAACTGTCATGTAAGGTATTTGACCACGAATGGGACAATGTCCTGGAATTATGACTCTTGTGTTTAGGACCTTCAGGGGAACAGATGGATGTACTTATAGGGAATAGCACTGGAACCACCTGGTTATGAAAAATCATCAAAAAAAATGACAATTTTCGAAAACCATACTTTTCAAAATTTTGTTCTTGACAATTTAAACAAAACTTACCATTCTTATGGGTGATTCCTATTCAGAAAAACATATTTGCTTCACTAGAATTACTATTGGGCGGGCCCCTGGACCCCACCCGTTATTCTCTTTGCTCCGGTTGCATGGTCAATACAATTCTGTCGGTTCGTCTTTATAGTGCCCCTCCCACTTTCGGAAACCTGACTACGCCACTGTTCGTAAGGGATATGAAAAATGCACTTTTCAAGGGTACTGCGTAAGGCCAAAGAAAAAAAGAACTCTGTCTCAACTTCCCGCGCGCATATGGTTAAAAATTCGAATTTTAACGCATTTCTTTTTTTAAAGGTTTTCAGGAGATTTTTTGCTTTTTTATATTTTTTTCTTACATCGAGAGAAAAAAAAGGAAAAAATTCGGCCACAAAGCGGCCGAAAAAAAAGTAGTGACCTAAAAACGTAATGAAAAAAAATAAATCCGGGTGCGCATAGCCTTTTTTGACAAAAAAAAAACACGTAGAGCTTAGGGTTTTGGGCCTTAGGAACTTGAGACAGAGTTCTTTTTTTTTTGACCTAAACAAACTTAATAAATGTACTCCATTTCATGTTTTATGTGTTTTCTTTTCCTTTATTGTCATTGAAAATGCTGCAAAACCTTAAACTGATACACCTATATCCCACACTGTGATACGACCTAGCCTCTTCGCTGCCCAAAGAAGTGCATCCTATTTTTAAGGGGCACCCGATGAATATGCACCCGCAGGCACCCAATCCCAAAGTTACGCCACTGACCATATATATGTATTAGTTTCCCAATAATTAACAAAACTTACATTTAGCATTTTAATAGTTGAAATACAAGATTAAGCTACGCATGCAAAAAACAGGGCCTATTATTCATGAAATACATCTATAATAAGTAGAAAAACTCCCTTATTTAATGTTAATGTGTACAATTAGTTAGTTGTCAACTAGAGTTGGTAGTGTTTCATCAATATGGGCCCTGACTCATATTAGGCCAAAAAAATAAATTGTTATGTTGCCCTCAGCAACCAACTCTATTCAAAAATAAAAAATATATATTAGTGTCGGGAAAGCACCCAATTTTGCTCAGATTGGGTGCTTTTTGTGAAAATATTTTGAAAATAGTGGAAAATGTACCCAAATTTGGTACTTTAGGTGCTTTTTAAAAGAAAAAAATTAAAAAAAATATTTTCCGACTGACCGACTCAATTTTTCAGAAATCCCACTTGAGGGCAACACAACCATTTTTTTTTTTGGCCTTACATAGAAAAGCTGGATGGAAATAAATACTACTGGATAATCTTAGGCAAAGTTTTGAACGTATGCATGCAGATAAACTTTCATGCCAGTCAGATGCCAGTCAGGCCCGTATTTATGAGTGCGGTGGGCATTATCCCCCTCCCCCGCCCCCAAATTTGACAATGTACCCAAAAGATCCACCAAAAAGAACAAAAAAGGTCTGCAAACAGTACCCCAAACCAAAAAACATCATCTTAAAGGTCGTTGTTGAGATAAAATACTACATAAAACGTTCAAAACTTTTTTTTTTTTTTTTTTTTTTTGCTTGTCACTTTCTCAAAACTTCTGAAATTAGCTCAGGATCCGCCAAAATGTAAATTTCAACCTAAAAAAGTCCACTACTTGAAAATCCTGCAACCAATAACCCACTCCCCCCCCCCCTTCCCTTGAAAAAATCTTGCATACAGGCCTGATACCAGCACTGGTTGTGTGTTTTATTTTCCCCAAAATTTTAGTCATTCTGTTTTCTTGAAAAAGAGTTATTAATCTTAAAAAATCAAAGATGAAAACCAGAGAAACAAGTATGTACTGGACAATCATTAAAACCAACATTTCATAATTTGACCAAAGTCTCTGTGAGCAAATACTCTGTCTGTATTTGTTTGAGTCATGTATTCAGTTTCCTGATTCGGGAAAGGTGTGCCTCATGGGAAATAAAATATCGCTAAAAGTTTGGTTGTGTTCATATGATTTGGTGTATGTAAGACGCTGGTATAACATATACTAGAGGTCAGAAATGTGACAGCTATGTAATATAAATACCTATGGAGACTTCTAATGCATATATAACGTTTTTTACTTGTGCGTGATCAGTTTTGGTAAAAGAATAATTCTAAGCCAGGGCTTCTCAATTAATTTCTTACAAGGACCAACTGTTAAAAGGAGAATTAAGAAGAGCCAAATAAAACATAGTGAGCAGAATGTCTTTACAGATGAAGTCAATGGTTGTAAGGATGCTCTAAAAAGATTTCGTCCATTTCTAACATGTAATTTGCAAGAAAGTGTAGGTACAAGAAGGGTATAAATTTCATTACATAAAAACACAAAGTTATTTAAAATTGCTAAAACACAGTTATTTTAACAATTAAACTAATTATTATTTTCATTATATCTTTATTTATTACTTCCAAATTTTCACCAATATTTCTTTTCTTTTTTATTGTAATTTTTATAATCAGTGTCGGGCCATGGGCCACAATCATTAAAACCAACATTTCACAATTTGACCAAGGGCTCTGTGAGTAAATATTCTGTCTCTGTTTGTTTGACTCATGTATTTAGTTTCCTGATTCGGGAAAGGCGTGCCTCATGGGAAATAAAATATCGCTAAAAGTTTGGTTGTGTTCATAAGATTTGGTGTATGTAAGACGCTGGTATAACATATACTAGAGGTCAGAAACTGGTGAAAATAGGCAGCAAAAAATAAATAAAATAAAATTTGATCACCTTGATCAATTTCAACAAGTAAGGTGTCATTTTAAAGCATAGAAGATGCTGTAACAGATGAAATGATAAAATCAAAATTGATATCATCTGCAAAGTCCCCCCTTTCGGTGTGAGCCATCACATTTGTTTTATATTGAAAATCGCTGTTGGATTCTCCTTTAATATAAAACATATAAGCCAGAACTACTTTCAAAAGCAGTTTTTAAAGAGTACTTTACATGTATAGTTTAAAAATTGCAGTGTATTAATTAATGTAAGATTAAAGAAGGGTTCAAACTACAACTTGAAGATTGTTCAAAAAATAACATGTAAAAATCACAGTACTTATACGAATTATTACTGTCAAATATAAGCAAGTGTCCCAACAGGTTTTTTCAAAGATTGTAGGTTTATTATACATGTAGGTAGAAATGGAAATGCTAAACATGTACCTGAATTTAGTATTACCATTAGTATTTAAACTCAATTGCATAAGGACCTGTTTCTGATGTAAGCCTGTGTTATCTTTTAATTACTTGAGCTGAAACCCTGCCATTCACTCTGTTTGATTAAGATCTAGGCATGGGACAAACTGTGGTTCTAATAAGCTTATTACGAAAATAAAAATGCAATGGTCAGGAGTTTAGCGTGACATTGGTTGAAAATGTCATGCACAACAGGGAAATGAAAAGACTGGAATCGGAAATTGTTTTGTTATGCTGCCCTGTAGGTGAGGAATTGTTCTTACCATGTTTACAGCTGGTTGTGCAGAGAACAGGTTTATGTTTGGTGGTTTTAAAAGCTGAATGTGAAATGTATTTCACTTCAAAATAGTGAGGGAAAAACTGTCTTGATATTCTGTAAAGTGTAAAAAGTGATGTTCAAGACATATAGCTTGAATTCATATACAAACAAGGGTACTTTTTCTTTCAAAATTTGAAACAAATAACGCCACCTTGATACGGGGAGTAAGAAAAATGTAAATGACAAATTTGAGGAAAGCGCAATAAAATGACTACAGACATACAAATACTTGGCTCATACCAGGTCCACTTACAACATTGAGAATATGAGAATAGATAATCAAATAAAGACTTACTGTGTAAATGCCTACCTTAGTTAAAGTCTGGTATAACGAAACTATCTAAAACAAATCAATCTGTAAAACACAAGCAAGGTAGAGAGATGATATAGTTACATTATTATTTAGTACATTCAGTAATTGAAAAGAATTTTAAAATAGTATTATATCTCTTTGGCATGAAAGATGTTTCATGATACAAACATGTGTTATCTTTTAATTACTTACGCTGTAACTCATCCTTCTACTATGTTTGACTAAGACTTAAGCATGGGGTAAACTGCGGTTCCCAATAAACTTATTAGGAAAATAAAATGGCATGGTCAAGAATTGAGTGTGACATGGGATGAAAATTTCAGGCACAACAGGGAAATGAAAAGACTGGAAACGGAAATTGTTTTGCTATGTTACCTTGTTGGTAAAGAATTAATCTCAGTATGTTTACAGATGGTTATGCAAAGAAAATTTGTGTAATGTATTTCACTGCAGTTAGTGAAAGCGTTTAAGAAGTAGTTTATAAACGAAAGAAGAATGACTGCAGTCATAAAATAGGGGTTTTTTACCCCCTTTTTTTTCACGCTCTGATTAAGCATGACCAACTCTACTATTCCATTGATAACAATATAGCTTTAAAAATATCTTCCTTGTAACACTTTAAAGACTGCCGATATGATGCAAAAAGTATTTGTTGTTTATTAAATTTCAATGTACTTTCTAGTAAGAATGACGTTTTGCCATGAATGTAACCCAAATTAATATTTCACACAATTATTTTTTGCATTGAATACTTGGTAGCCAATAAAAAAAGCATTCTCAACCTTAACCAAAATTAACATTTAATATCACCATGGATGTAGTAGAAATATCTTATTTCTACTACATCCATCACAAAAATGTTTCTCCAAATATCTGATAATGGTAATTAATTTATTGAAGTTCGAGTAATTGGATTATACATTGGAATTCATATCATATCATATCATATCATATCAATTTATTCCAATATCACACTCAAATACACTGAACAGAGCTTAGAACAAAAAAAAAATTTAACAAAATACTTTTTGTACTAAACAATTGGTAGCCCATCAAGAATCTATGCACTCAAAGTCAATGGTTGCTACATTAAGACTAGAATCTTCAAGAAACCGAAAGCGTTAAGAAAGTAGTTTATTCACAAAACAGAGAAAGAATAATGACTGCGGTCATGGAAAAAAGAGATAAGAAGTCGTATCTTTTTTACCTCTTTTTTACGCTCTGATTAAGCATGGCCAACTCTACTATTCCATTGATCACAATATAGTTTTAAAAATATCTACCTTGTAACTCTTTAAAGACTACCAATATGATGCAACAAGTATTCGTTTTTTACTTAATTTCAATGTACTTTCTAGTAAGAATGAAGTTTTGCCCTAAATGTAACCCAAATTAATATTTGGTGTTAATTTTTTTCAAATAATTGGTGCCCAATCATGTTTTTATCACTAAACCTTGGTTGTTATAAGATAAAACACTGGAATAATTGAACAGAATTACTCTTTTTATTGGATACTTGGTAGCCAATAAAAAGTATTCACAACCTTAAACAAAATTTACATTTAATATTACCATGGATGTAGTAGAAATATCTTATTTCTACTACATCCATCACAAAAATTGTTTCTCCAAATATCTGATGATGGTAATAAATTTGTTGAAGTTCAAGTAATTAGATTATACATTGGAATTAATTTAACAAAATACTTTTTGTACTAAACATTTGGTATAGCCCATCAAACATGTTCTTTCTTCCATTCACAATCTATGCACTCAAAGTCAATGGTTGCTACATTGAGACTAGAATCTCCAAGAAACAAGTGGTTCATTTGGTATCCTAAGATATCAGGCTGGATGCAGCAGCTGAAAAGAAAAATCTCATTCCCATTTACAGGTGCAAAGTAGACAGTTAACAAGTCAGCATCATTCCAAGTAACCTTTGGGCTATTTATGTTGGTACATAGCACACATAGATAAATTGCTTTTTCAGAACATTTTAATCTTATTTTACCTAAAAGATATTTACATAATCTTGATGTAGTCTTGTGATGTATGTGCAGAGGAGTTAGTATCAACATAAATCTATTTCATGTTGCATCTTGTTGATCTGTAAGAGAACAAAATTTAAAGATGCAGTTTCGTTTACGTTTTTTATACATAATAATAGAAAGAATTAATTACTTTGGCATTTTCATATTTATAAAACATATTAAGAACTATCTTTCCATATGAGTATCCAGGTTAAGATTCAAAGCCCTTTAAAAACAAGTCATAGGGCCTATAATTTCAATATTTCCCAACCATTGCTTAAATGTTAATGAAACCCCTGTGAAGTTGGTTGGTTAGAATTCGGATTCGTATTGTCAAGGTATATGGTATCAGATACAAACATCACAGATAAAAATATTGGATTGAATAAAATCACATGTACAGAAACCTACAAGATATATATCGTATTATACAAGTATATAGTTTACAAACGAAAAGAAGAAAAATGACTGAACTTAATTTTTTTTTTTGTTCACCATGAAATCCAACAAATTTCTATTGTAACACGTTTTATGTCACGCCAGTTTTTTAAACCAAAGTGTAACACTACTGACATAGACATAATAATAAATCTTAGATGCAATTATTGTCCACGTTGTATAAATTGGCAACCATGTATGCTGGGATACGTGGCGTTGCAAGATTACTCAGCCTCTTCAGATATCAGTCAAGCAGACAGATGTCTAAAGGCTATTGAGTACTTAATCCAATGTACCAATCTAGGTGTGGTATAATCAACAAAATATATTGGAGTACTTAGATATCACTCCAACTCAGGTGAGGTGATGACTGGTGACACAAAGTGTTTCTAATAACCAGGGCTAAATGTAGTTGCTTCATGAAAATTGATCTATATAGTTTTGTTATTTCAGGTATGGTTAATTTGAAAAAAAAATTAGCCTTAATATCAGATATAGTATGTGTGGCAATATGTGACAGCTCTATGAAAATGTAAATATGAGATTTTCCAATAATTATTTTTTCATAGACTTAGAGCTGGAAAACATATCACAATATTATCTGTTATTATGTAACCAGACAAATGTGTATGAAGTCTTTATCCAAAGAGGTCATTCTTAACAGACATTGACTGCATACTATAGACTATTAGACTAGCATATACATGGCAAATTAGAACCAAGTTGCTCAAGTAGGTACAGTACATGCTACAACCACCACTATTGCAACCACCACTATACCGTATGCGTCTGACACGTGTATTCCAAAACATTCATACAGTTTCAAAATACTACAGAAAATACATTGGACAATCATTACTTTCACAAGTTATTATGATCCCATAAACTGAACTTATATATCTATGTTACTAACAATTTCTCTATGTTACACATAACTCAATTGAAGTCAATGAATAAATAAAATAATCTTTGCATTTTGCGCCAGTGTCACCAATCAAAGCAATGTATTTCAGACATAACAAAAAAAATTAGATGTTCCCGACATGTAAATCGGCAACTTAATACCTGCTGGGATACATGGTGTTGCAAGATTACTCTTAAGATAGCAGTCAAGCAGGTAGATATCTAAGGGCTATTGGAGTACTTGTAAGTTGTAACCCAGGTACAATTCAAGGTGTGGTATAATCTAAAGAGTATATTGGAGTACTTAGTATCATTCAAACTCAGGTGTAGTGATGACAGGTGACACAAAGTACTTTAACTAATCAGGGCTCAATTTGATTGCTTCATTACATAGGTTGTGATCTAGTTTTGGTATGGGTAATTTCAGGTATGGTTTAACCCTCGTCTACCCAGGGGGGGGGGGGTTGTTGCAACCCCCCCCCCCTAAGGTTTTTTCCCCGCTGCATAAAAACGCAAAA
>JXSR01S013463.1:46959-58945 GCA_000969725.1 Ophiothrix spiculata
ATTTTTCTTATGTTTTGGATGTTGGAACCTGATCAATATAATAGAATTTACTTCAATGATAACCTTTCTGATGAAATTAGAAATTCGACCTTGAACGTGATTTTTGACTATGCTCAGCTTAAATGGCCCGTATCTCGTAATGTACTATGCCGGTATTAAGGTACCTTTCGATATGACGGGTCACATATGTGACAATGAAATATTAGATTACTCTATTTACCTTTCTATAGATTTGGAAAACATATCGCAATATCATCAAATTTGTATGAAGTCTTTATCCAAAGTTCTTTCTTAAAAGTTAACTATATACTATAGATTATAAGACTAGTATAAACACTGCAAATTTGAACCAAGTTTCTCAAGTAAGTACAGAAAGCACTACAATCACCAGTATTGCAACCACCACTGCACCATATGTTTTCAGTGTCTGACATGTGTATTCCGAATCACTCTTACAGTTTCAAAATACTACAGGAAATATTTTTGACAACCATTACCTTAACAGGTTATAACAGGTTATTCTGATGATTATAATGGGATATCTCTGTTTCTAACACATTCTTTATGTTACACATAACTCCATTGAAGACAATGAATGGGGACTTGAAGTTTTTGACTCCGCATTTTGCGCCAGTGTCACCAAACAAATCGTCACACTGACATCTTTTAAATATAACAAAAACTTAGATGCATCTTATATTGCTGCTGTTAAACCAATACCTGCTGTGATACATGGTATTTCAAGATTACTCTTGAGATAGCAGTCAAGCAGGAGACTATCAAAAAAGGCTACTGGAGACCCTGATTGCAGTACTTATAAGTGAGGTACCAGTCAAGCTGTGGAATAATCAAGATTCACTGGTATTGGAGTAATAAATATCACCCGATCTCAGGCGTAATGATGACTGGTGACACAAAGTGCTTCAGCTAATCAGGACTCAATCTGGTTGCTTCATGAAATAGGTTGTAATCTAGTTTTTTTTATGGATCCTTTCAGGTATGGTTTAGGTTTATTTAAGAAAAAGATAAACCTAAATACAGTGGAACCTCGATAACACAAAATCACTGGGGCCAAAGAGTTTAGTTTGTGTTATCAGGATTTTGTGTTATCCAACTGATTTTACATAGGAAATCAATACTTGGGACCCAACAAACATTTTGTGTTATCAGGGTTTTTGTGTTAACAGATTTTGTGTTTACAAGGCTCCACTGTAAAAGATATGGCCATGCAATATGTGAGAGTGAAATATAAGATTTTCCTGTATTCACCATAGTAAACAAAAGTGATGATGTCACAAGACAAATTATGCACCAGTCTAATTTACACTAATCTGATGTTATCCAAGTGGCCATATATATGACCACTATATGAACTAATGCATATCAAATTTGGTGTGTTACATATTGTTATTTAGTCGTCCAAAATGTGGTTATAAAAATGCCATGATACTTTCATACTCTATATTCAATACATTTTTAAATTTCTACTGTTATAATGCAGGTTAAAACAATATACACAAACAATTGTTGATGCCATTATAAGAATGAGGTCAAATATTACAAATCGCTTCAGAAATCTTGAAATGTACATTTCAAGTAAAAGATCTTTGACAAGATAAGATTTTGGCGTCATCAGCTTCCAAATATATTTTGATGGTTGATGAAGACATTCATGATAACATCTTCACTATTGAGAATGCCAGAGAGTATCATACAAAATATCTCCAAAATGTGTCGGTTAGGGATGGGGTGTAGTATTAGTCACCGCTTTTAGTCACTGTTTTAGTTTTTTTAATAGAAATCCATATACTAGAATTTATCAATATTTTCCTGCAGTCCTTACAACATATCTTCTTTTTTTTTGTCATTTAACAACATTTACCCCTTACTTACTTTATTATTCAACCTATTAAAGATTGAAAAACGAAATACTCGTAGGATTGACATTTGTGATGGCTCACCCTGAAAGGGGGGACTTTGCAAGTGATATCAAGTTTGGTTTTATCATTTCATCTGTAGCAGCATTTTATAAGCTTTAAAATGACACCTTACTTGTTGAAATTTATCAAGGCGATCAAATTTTACAACAGAATATCTGCTGGAAATTCTTATTATTTTCTTTATTTTTTGCTGCCTATTTTCAGCTGTTTCTTGAAAAGGTTTCTGTCACAAAGTCCCCCTTTTCGGGGTGAGTCATCACATTTTTTATCCATAACATCTATGTACCTGGTTTGTAAAGTGCTTCATAAATGATACTTGAATTAATGTCATGTCCAGAAGTATATGTACGGGTTTTGTTACAATATTTGATTTGATAGATCAGCAGGTGCATAGACACATCCAGTGAATGAGACTAAATAACTCTATTTTTTGAAATATGTTATTTGATCATATCTCCTCAAAAATTGTAACAATTAAATGACAGTCCTTTTTTAAACATTAGAAATATGACAAGATAGTGTCGACAATAATTTGTGTTGAGTCACATGTTTGGACAGTTTCTCATAATACAACGGAAGAACAATTTTTATGTCTCTGGTTTGTATATTTGATACAAGATGACTAATTTAACCCTTTGTTATTAACAAAACATTGTGCTGACCTTTCTGGGCGTGGGCATATTGATTATAAAAGTTCTCTACCAACTATCTTGCACTGGTAGCATTTTTGGTATCAACTTTCAAACAGTTTCTTGTAGATTGATTGAATCATCGCCAGGTTTATATGGAAAATGCATTTGATTTTTAACTTTTCTTGACTCTCAGAAATTTAATCCTGTGTTAGTTTATGTAGAATTGGTTGTGTATTCCACTGTGACATGGTGTTGTATTGTTGCGTGGTTCATCATTTTACTTTTGGTGTTTTCATTGTTAAATGTTTGGGCTAGCTATTTTAATTTTTACTGAGTTAGACTCTAACCAAGTATGGTTTACCAATTCATAGATTACAATGTTAAGGGCTTCAGAAGTAATAGGGTCTTTGCAGGAGATTAAATCAAATCAGGTTCTTTTCAGTATGATTTTAAATACAGATATTAAATCATCTTCATCTGAAAACATCAGAGATCTGAAAAGCATCACAGAAAAACATCACAGAAAATAATGTAGTTTTATTTGTGAAATTGTTCGAAACGTTTCATAAAATACTTTTGAAACATTTCTAATAGATTCAACATCTTTTAGAATAATAAGCATAGTAGATGACAGCAAATAAAAAAACATAACATATGAATATGATAGAACAGAAGAACCAATGTTTTACAAACCAATCTCAACATTTACTGTTACATTCTCCTCCCTAAAACATGGCTACTCCTGAGGACATCAAACAACACCAGTCTTGTATTTTTGAAAAATTATCAGTAAGAAAGTAAACAAGAATACATGCATGATAGAGAAATTAATTCCAAGACTCAGGTTTTATAAACCTGTATCTTACATCAATGTTTTTATTCTGTTCACTCCTCCTGAAAAGGCTACTCATTAATCAAAAAAGCAAAAGACAAAATAAAACAAAGCATATTATTTATTATAAAATGAAATTCTTACTACAGTATTGTCAAAATAAAAAGCATTATAATGGTCTTTTCAATTCCAAGTTATTTTCTGCTGTTTTAATTTAGCTTCTTCATGTATCATAGCCTTTGTAAGAAAGCTTTGTGTATAAAGTGACCTCTATGTTATAATATCACATAGTCCTCTCTCAGATTTGTTGCAAAAATGACCTAAAACCACAGCTGAAACGAATAGTATCAGAATTCTTTTGGTGAAATGACTACAGGCTGTGCTGTCATGTAACAATAGCATACTTTCCATTCATAACAAATAAACAATAACATATACTTCATATGTTACACAATTTTTGCAAATGTTGAAAATGTAATGAAATAAATTAATTAAACTGTCATGTAAGGTATTTGACCAGGAATGGGACAATGTCCGTGACTCTGTGTATAGAACCTTCAGGGGAACAGATGGACGAACAACTGAAACCCTGTACTTAAAGGGAATAGCAATAGTCACAAATACAAATAAAAATGTCAACTTTTCTCTGCACTTACAGATTTTACTTTTAGAAAATAGTTATTTCCGTAGACATTTTTTAAACTTAAGTACTTATTTCAAAGCAACTGATTATTTGTGTTTTTAATAAATATAAAAGGGAAATGATAATTCAATAGTATTTTTTAAGAAGTAAATCATTGAATGTTCAAAATTGGGGTTTAATTACATATACCACAATTGTGAAGAGCTACCTTTCTTAAAAATAAGTAATCACCATAGAAAATAATAATTCATATATTGTAAAGCAAGATTTGGAAATTAAGAAATGTATGAAAATAGAAACATAGCCTTACAGTTTCCAGAGAAAGAAATTTGATTGAAAATTGTCTTTTTAGAACAATGTGTGAGAATTTTGGTTTGTTTAGATTAGTAACATGTCCTTTCTTGATTCAAATTTAGATTCATGAGTTTACATAACTATTAGAATAATGTGTCTAATACCTTTAGACTTACTAAGCAATTATTCCACCTGGTTATGAAAACTTATTAAGATGAATTTTACTTGAATAAAGAATGACATGATAGGAATCAAAACAGCATTAGTTTTCAACATAAGATGATTTTCAACAAAACATCTTTCTCAAGAGACTGTAAAGCAATGTTTAGCCTAAATTTTCATAAATTTTGATAATCAAAATGTGCATTCTAGTTGACTTAAAATGAACCCCATTCTCTATGATGATTTCCTACTCATACACATGCTCTCTTCACTAAACTAATACCTTGACTAAAAATCATTCAAAGAAGTTTTAATTTTAGGACTTCAATTAGTATTAGAAACACTGCAACTGAATTCATACAAAGCCATTTAAGAATCAAAACTCAAATGATCAACTCTTTCACTACAAAAGTCAGGAAGAATGGTCATTTATATGAGTTGGTAATTTGGAAGTACTTCCTAAAGATACAATAAAAAGTGTAGAGAAAAATGAACTTCCAAATTTGTTATCATGGCTAGAACCTCTAATCTGGTCAAAATGAAAGAAAAAAATGTATATACTGGACAGATCACAATATTGCCCAGAGGTCATGTCACAGTTCCGTGTGATATTGTCATATTTTTTCAGCGCTTGTTTGACACATGTATTGCATTTCTTGAATAGAATAATACAGTTGCAAATGTACTTATGGAAATATACTGGACAATCACGATTGAGTAGCACAAATGGCCAGGGGTGAAAAGTGTGTGTGGATATTCTGGCTGTATTTATTTAACAATCAAGAAATTCATTAAAATCATGACATTTATTGAAATATAGCAAAATCAAATTAATAAAGCTGAGGGAAATAGATATACTAGTCATTTATTTTTATTTATTTTTCCTGTGCAATTCAACTTATGTATGGCCAAGGGAGTCGTGTGCGGATATTTTGCTCTGCTTTAGTTCCCTTAAATTGTGTAGAAATCGAGTTACATCAGTGTAGATTCCATTTAAAAAATAAGAAATATAGGTCACATATTTTTCAGATCATCTCGTTTAAAAAAGGATTTTGGGTCACAATTTTTGAATATGATATATATATTAAGCATGATAGCAGAGGTACATTTTTATTGGATATATTACGGCCCTCACAAGAAAACTGCCTTAAAAGATATATTATGGACCTCATAAGGTAAAACTGCCTAATAAGATATATTATGGCCCTCATAATGTAAAACTGCTTTATAAGTTATATTACGGCCCTAATAAGGTTAACTGCTTTTTAAGATATATTACAGCCCTCTTAAGGTAAAACTGCTTTACAAGGTATATTACAGCCCTCATAAGGTAAAACTGCCTAACTTTAGATACATACATATCTTGTGACAGTTATATCTCTTGATTAGAATATATACTCTTTTTCAGTGTGGGAAAACATAATTGTTTTAAATAGGTAGTTCTATACAACAGAAATGTTAAATGGTAAAAATATGTTCACACTAAGAAATACATCTGTCATAGGGTAAAAGGAGGTATCTGAAGTTTTACCATATCAGGGCCAATTAGACTCTAGCAGAAAAACAAGACAAGACAAAGAAACAGTGATGGCATGTTTTTTCTAAAAAATTGAGCAAATGTGTAGGGTTTTAGAATCTGAAGTCAAAAGTGGGGTCACCACATTATAATTTTTTACACAAATTGACATTTTTTTAAAACATAGAGCAAATATGTTGGTTTTTAGTATTTGAAGGTAAAAGTGAGGTCACTATATGTATTAGTTTCCAAAAAATTAACAAAACTTACATTTAGCATTTTAATAGTTGAAATCAGGTTACAATTGGCAATACAAGAAGATTAAGCTACACATGCGAGAAACAGGGCCCATATTCATGAAATGCAGCTATAATAAGTAGAAAAACTCCCTAATCTATTTATTGTTAATTTGACATGTGTAGAATTAGTTTAATAGTTGCCAACTAGAGTTTGTAGTGTTTCATGAATATGGCCCCTGACTCATATTACATAGAAAAAGCTGGATGGAAATAAATACTACTGGATAATCTTAGGCAAAGATATGAATGTACGCATGCATATAAACTTTCATGCTAGTCAGATACCAGTCAGGCCCGTATATATGAGTGCGGTGGGCATTACCCCCCTCCCATCCCCCAAAATTGACAATGTACCGAAAAGATCAATCAAAAAAATTAAAAAAAGTCTGCAAACAGTACCCGCAAACCACCATCATAATGGTCATTTTGGGGATAAAATACTACATAAAACGTTGAAACCCCTTTTTTTCCCCCTTTTTTCCCCCTCAAAACTACTGAATTAGCTCAGGATCCACCAAAATGTAAAATTTAACCTAAAAAAGATCCACTGTTTGAAAACCCTGCCTCATCCTTCCCGCCCCCTCCCTTTAAAAAATCCAGCATGTGGACCTGCTGCCAGTGTTGTGTGTTTTTTTTTCACAAAATTCTTGTCATTCTGTTTTCTTGAAAAAGAGTAATTAATCTTAAAAAATCAAAGATGAAACCCAGAGAAACAAGTATGTACTGGACAATCATTAAAACCAACATCTCACAATTTGACCAAGGGCTCTGTGAGCAAATACTCTCTCTCTCTGTTTGTTTGAGTCATGTATTCAGTTTCCTGATTCGGGAAAGGCGTGCCTCATGGGGAATAAAATATCGCTAAAAGTTTGGTTGTGTTCATAAGATTTGGTGTAGGAAAGATGCTGGTATAACATATACTAGAGATCAAAAAATGTGACAGCTATGTAATAGGATTACCTATGGAGACTTCTAATGCATATATGATTGTTTTATTACGTGTGTGTGGTCAATCTTTGGTGTAAGTATTGTTCTTAAACCGGGGCTTCATACAATGACCAGATTATTGAGAGAAGAACCCTATAAAGTGAAGCGAGCAGAACATCTTGACGGATGGAGTCAAAGGCTGTAAGGTTGCTTTAAGAAAGTTTTGTTCAATTTCTAACATTTAATATGCAAGAAAAATGGTACAGGAAGAGTAAAATTTTATTACATAAAATGTACAGATGTTTAAAATTGCTAAAACACATCTTATTTTCTCAATTAAACTGATTATCATTTCCATTATAAATATTTTTATTTATTACTTCAAATCTTTCACCATTTTTTCTTTTTTCTTTTTGTAGTAATTTACAATCAGTGTCAGGCCTGGATAAACAAATATGTACTGATGTACTGGACAATCATTAAAAACAACATTTCACAATTTGACCAAGGGCTCTGTGAGCAAATACTCTGTCTGTGTTTGTTTGAGTCATGTATTCACTTTCCTGATTCGGGAAAGACATGCCTCATGGGAAATAAAATATCGCTAAAAATTTGGTTGTGTTCATTAGATTTGGTGTATGTAAGATGGTGGTATAACATATACTAGAGGTCAGAATTGTGACAGCTATGTAATATGAATACCAATGGAGACTTCTAATGCATATATGACTGTTTTTTACTTATGTGTGGTCAATTTTGGTGTAAGAATATTTCTAAGCCAGGACTTCTCTACTAATCATGCTAATTGTGGAGAGGCAGCCAAATCAAACATATTGAGCAGAACATATTTTCGGATGAAGTCAAAGGCTGTAAGGATGCCCTGAAACGGGTGTGTCCATTTCTAAAATTTAATATGCAAAAAAATGGTGTAAAAAGAGTAAGAATTGCTAAAACACAGATTATTTGATCGATAAAAATGATTATTATTTTCATTTTAAATATCTGTTATTACTTCAAAATTTTCAGCAATATTCTCTTTTTTTTTGGGGGGGGGGTTGATTTTATAATCAGTGTCGGGATGTTGTAGGCCAGATTTGGCCCACAGGCCACCATTAGGTCTGATTTAAGCCAACATTTTTATCGATCATGAATAGATTGAGATTATGGAATATTAAAAAGGTTGCAATTTATATCTAAATTGAACTTCAAATTCATGATGATCAGTGTCTTTAAGACTGACTTGTCAATCATTTGCTTTGAGTGAGATCATTTACTAGATAAAATCATTAATCAAGTATATATGTGTCTGTCTATGTGAAAATACATGTCAAGGTCGTAATTTGCCGAAATTGAGTTTTTTACAGATTCACAATCCTTGTGCTTACTACAAAATACCAGCAAAGTTCCGTTTCAAGAAAATGATAGGAGATATGAAATAAATCTGCATATTTTTAAGGCAATCAACAGAAAATATAGGGCTACTGATCTTTGAAAGCGTTTATCTCAGTTATACGTTTCACTCCGACAACCTTTGACGAATCATAACTTGACTTCTGGAAATCGTGCAAAGTTGAATGAAGGTGTCATTCTAATCCTTAAAGCATGGTCTTTGCAAATAATTAAAAAAGTGAAAATGACAAGAGGTGGCATTTACTGGTGGTTTGGGATGGACAGTCACATATCTCAAATCAGAAAAAAAAAATACAATAATTCAAAAATATCAATCACAAAACATCCTTCAATTTAGATACTCAGATATAAGCATTTGAAACTTCTTTACAAATAGATATGAAATCATTTTATTTATCAATTTGAACAAGTAATTCCATCTGTAGAACAGTAGGATATATGAACTTTTCTCTTATTTTGTTTTTCAAAGCCCATGAGGGTCTTTATTCTTTTCTTTTATTAACACAATATAAACAAGACATTTAAAGAAAAATACATAGTTTACACTGAAAATTTAAAGAAAGCCACTAGGTCAAATTACATACATACATACATGCATATGCAGTAAGTAAAAGCATTGCATTGCTATCCTATCCATTGAAACTTGTACAAATGCAATATTAGCTATCATTAGTAGAAAGTAACATTCAGCTATTATCAGTAAACAGCAATATAAAGCTTTCATTAGTAAACAGCAACATTAAGTTATCATCAGTCAACAAAAGTAAAATTGAGCCATCATATTAAGTAGATATAATAGCACTATTATCAATAAATATTAATATAGCTGGCAAGTTTTCTGTGACACAGAAAAACGGGAAAATTTATGGAATTTAGGACAAAAACAAACAGGAAATCACAGCAAACCATGGAAAACATGTTTTTTCCCTTGACAAATATATTTTGGAAATAATGAGAATGTGATGTAAAAACAATAATAAATAACACCTCTTTTCATAACGACATCAACTTAAAAGAGCAGAAGTAACTCCTTTTCATTGTACTTTTTACTACTTACACACCTAAAACAAATTTATTCATATTATACATTGCCGAAAATAACGAATTTAGTATTTACAACCACTCGTGGAAAATCATGGAATTTGGTGTTTTAAATCACAGAAAAATAAACTATCACCAGCAGATAGCAACAATCAGCCACCATCAGTAGATAGATTTAGCTATCACCAGTAGATAGCATCATTTTGCTAGCAACACTGAGCTATCATCAGTAGATAGCAACAATAAGCTATCATCAGTAGATAAAAGCATTGGGGTAGTATTAGTAGATGCAAAATACAGCTATTATTGGTAGATAGCAACATTGCACTAGAAAAATTAGAAAAATTTTGCTAACAATAATGATAATTGATATTAAATGATGAATACACAATTACTGTTGATGCTTTTTATATCATTATGTAAGTCCTTAAAGACTATTTAAAATATAATATAATAAAGCCAGTTGTCTCATGAAACAAGGTTTGATAATTGCATGAGACTAACGGTTAGTTTTTCTCAAGAGATTGTTATAATTTATCCTGATTCCTTGATTTTTAATGTATTTTGAAGAAGTTTGTTATGGAAATGAAGATAGATTTGAAAACAATTACCACAAGACATGTTTTGAATCAATCAATGTGTTTTTGACACAAATCTTCAAATTTTAATAAGCACATGATGAGCTTATATTCTTGTGTTTTATCAAAAATATCATCTTATATTTTCATATTTATCTTTAGTTATATTTTGAAGAATATCGCAAATTATCACCATAAAATGAGACAAACGCATGACAAAGGAATATGAGATGAATCACAATAATGACATTAATGAGACTATCACCAATTATGGAGAAATCACCCGACAAATAAGAGTTAATTGCTCAATGACATATTGCGATGGGAGGGAAGAATCAAATAAACCATCTCTTTTATATATATGAAGTGAGCTCATTTCTTTTTTGGACAATTGGCAACTCATTAGCCAGTGTTTAAAATTCTGAAAATTTGATACATTTTACAAAATCTGAACACTCAGTTAATTTACATTTAGTTTGCATTTTAGCTCAAAGAGCTTTAAATGTTTGTTGTTGTTTTTTAGGGTTTTTTTGTTAGTTTTTATGGACATGTTATTATTACATATCAAGTGCTATTTATAACATTTGAGCAAAGTGTATCCCATTCTATAAACTGTAACTTATTAATGAAATGCAAATCGAAATGATTCAACTCAATCTCTCCACTGACCATCCATAAATGCTAGATATCTTATATTTTTTGAAAATCACCCTGAATTTATTTACACAAAATTGACTTGTGTTTGATTTACCAGTTTATCAAAGAGAGCCTTGGCTTTCAATTTTATCAACGAGATAGCCTTGGCTTCAAGTAGTTACCTGAGGTTGTTATGCTAAACATGAATTCCTTTTACCATCACTGCTTTTTAAATATGTGATGGTTAACCCCGAAAGGGGGGACTTTGAAGATGATATCAATTTTGATTCTTTCATTTCATCTGTTGCAGCATTTTTAAGCTTCAAAATGACTCCTTACTTGTTGAAATTGATCAAGGCGATCAAATTTTACAACAGAAAATCTGCTGGAAATTCGTATTATTTTCTTTATTTTTTGCTGGCTATTTTCACTTGTATCTTGAAAAGTGTTCTGTCGCAAAGTCCCCCTTTTCAAGCTGAGTCATCACAAATATGAATACCCAGGGGCGTCGGAAGGAAAATAAAAGTGGTGCGGCCACTGATAAAAGTGGTGCGGCCTGTGGCTCAATAATTATCAAAGATAAGGAAATAACTAAGACCCAGAAGACAACGACTATAAAAACGAATTCGTACATTGCTATGTTGTGGTTATTTATGCCAGGACTATAATAAATCCTATCAAAATAAATTAAATGTTAATTATTTTTTATTTTTCTGGCTGAAAGTGGTGCGGCCAAAGCCCACATGGCCCACACGGTTCCGACGCCCCTGTGAATACCTCCCCTCCCATAGGGACAACTTACAACCAAAACTGTGTCACACTTAAAAAATGACACTTAATCCTCAAAAAACATCTTATCAACAGATGGCAGCAGACAAGCATGTTACAAAAAAACACTCACACATTTACATTGACTCAAAAATGTCATACTATCCTCCCCATGTTATTAATTGAATGCATGCAAGTTTAGAAGCACGCCTTGTAATGGTAACTCAGTCAAGTTTGCCTGGAAGACCTGTTTTTTGGCTCAGAATAGAGATGTCCTTATGAGAGTGCTTGATTTGATGCTTGGGTGA
>JXSR01S013464.1:6044-17142 GCA_000969725.1 Ophiothrix spiculata
TTGTCTCATACAGTTTATTTTATCAATACATTGGTATAAATTATATAATACAAAGAAATTAAAAACATTCATATCTCCAAAGACATATGTCCAACTTCCTACAAACAACAAGTGTAATCAATCAACTCTGGTTTCACTGAGACTCAAACTGTGGGTCTTCTGCTAGTACAAAACCTGTCATGACTAACCTTGTTGCTTGAATAATCACAGAGGTAGCAAGTCTATGCTTTTTAATCAAATCTGTTACCATACAGCACAAAGCAACATCCAGGCCCTGTATATATCATGATGCAGGTGATTCTATCCAATTCAAAACATGAGACACATGCTTCTTTTATTCAATTATAACTGTGAGATGTGGCCAATAATGGCTTCTCAATGCTTACATTTATAAAAACAATTACCCTCTTGTAATTAAATCAGTCAGAACTCTGGCCAAACTTAAGATAGCTATTCATGTAATTGACGGTAGATATTCTTACATGGTATAAGTCTGTAACAGCAAAAGCTGGATAAGGTTTCAAATGAATGCAGATGGTGATTTAAATATAAATGTATTCAATATATTGTTATCTCTGAGCATATGTGCTAAAAAGGTAAATCTTTAGAAAGATGTCAATTGTATTACATATACTCTAAACAAGATTTACAAACCCAGACAAATTAGCACTGAAAATGGCTTGCTTTAAAGCTTGAACAGGCTTACTGTTGAACTTTGCGATTTAAACAACTAGATAAAAATGTTAGAAATCAACCTAGTTTTAATATCTGGAGGATGCGATCACATAGAACTATACTATTCGGGTATACTGTGCATGATTTCACTTGGGCACGCGTATAGATTCAATCAAACACGTTAATTTGATGCTACCGGGTCACATGTCACATAAGAAGGCGCTATTCAAAAAACTGTATAGCTCGCCGTGCCTATAACATATAGCAATTGATTAGCGTATAGCGAATACCGTATACCGCAAACCTCTATGTGATCGAAGCCTAATAGACAAAAGAAAAGAAATTAGATGTTGACATGAATTTTAATCTGGGCAACCACACAACGTAAAGAAATTAGAATAAAAATTTATTTCTACCATACAATGAATATCAAGACTCAAGTATACTTTTTCCAATATCCAAAATGAAAATCTACTACAACAGTTGGGCGACCTAGTTGGCAATCTTTAAAATGAAACCAAAAGCTAAATTACTAAAATTGGAACAAGCACCTCTAGCAAATGTTCCCTCAGAATTTAATGTATGTAATATATAGTACAAGTTTCATGCAATTCATCTCCTTTTTAAAGGTGTAGGTTCCGATAACATTCTCATCCCCAAGGGCTCAACCGGAAGTAGTATATTTTTTTGATGCACTGAAATAGGACATGACTGAGTTGATTAGATTATAATGGCTTGATACACGTTCAAAATAAAAATCAAAAGCATGTGCACTTTGATTTGAGGAAAAACAATCATGGGTTGTTTTTGTTCAATTCTGGGATAAACATACAGGTAAAATATACAATGTAGCAAAGAGGAGCAGGATTCTGAATATTAACTAGCTAAAAATCTTGCAAGACAATGTTTGACATAATAAATTTCCTATGTCTAGTACTAAAATTGCTACATTGAAACAAATAAAGGACATTTTATTTGTACTATGAAGCTCTTTCCAGATTCTTTTTACATTTCACTGATTTACCAGAATATAACAACGGCACATCTTTCAATTTGTTATCCTATTTCCTTTAGATGAATGAAACAAATTCTAGAGGTAAACACTGCCAGAGGTAGATTGAATTGTCAATACAGAATTCTTGATCAAATATGTCAATTTGTTGCATCTAATGTGATCTGAACTCCATGTTCATTGCACAGCAAACTTCTATCTTTAACTTAATAAAGAATCAATTTTCTAGGAGCAACAATAAGTTTGGAGATACAGTCAAGGTAGGGGACAATATTTTCAATAGGTTTAATGAAACTTCACTACATTTTTTTTTCTTTTGATCTACTACGTTTCTTTGAAATCTCACCACAAAGATTTTTCATTCAAGAAGTGACCCTTACACCATTTGGTATAATTAACTCATAAACACTTAATTACATGAAAAATTCTTGCTTAATCAAAGTCAAAATGTATGTTATTCTCCAAGCATACACATTACATTTAAAATTACGATTTCATATGTCGTCTATTTTGTTTCCTGATCACATTTATTAAATGCCTTCCTTTTTCTACTTTTATAAATATTTTGATAACAAATATGATACAAAATGTGTGGCGCTTTATAAAGACTAGTTGAGAACTCCCGATCTACGTTATCCATAAACTTTGGATTCAATATATATTTGGATCCAATATAAAAGATCCAATATAACTTTGTATCTTTGGATCCAATATTGTCTTCTAATAATGACAATGTTTGACATTTGAAAAGGAAAAGGAACTACTTCCTTTTTCAAAAAATCAATAGAACTGCCGAATACAACTGGATAGTAATATTATCCTGATGATGAAAAAGACATGTAATAAAACACAAAGAAGTTTATTATCACTTACCAAAAATTCAAGAATGAGCAAGATTGATAAATGTTTCTCCATTTCAGATATCTCCTATTAAAAATCCAAAGCAATACCAAATATTATCCCAGATATTCAAGGAATTATATCACAAAGAGAGGTAACTAAAACTGTCCATTTGCCATCTACTAAAATGCAAGCTAACTCTGTTGACACAATTTGTATTCAAAATATTTTTGAATATGGCAACCTGTAAAAACACTGACATTCAAAATTATAATCACTGGTTAAGCTTATGCATCAAGTCCAGTCAAGACATCAAATGTTTATGTAAAATCAAGCAGCGCTAGAAAACTAGTGCACAGAAATTTATAAATCAGCAGCCGGTAGACAAGTGGGTTAAAGAGAAATGGTTAACCTATAGCACTGATGCAATGACTCTTGTTGTCTTGCATTATAAGTATATCACCACGTGGCATGTGCTACGCTAGGATGACTACCGGTATATGATATAATTACAAAATGGTATGCACAAAAGAAACTGATCAATAGCAGCGGCATATTAACGTATGTTTTATTGCATCCGTTGCTACGGTCACCTATTCATATTTCCAATGAAACGGTGATATATTCCTAATAAAAGCTGTTGTATATTTCTGTGAAAACTTGACAAGATGATTTCACAAGTTTATTCACAAACACTTGATTGTAATAAAATAGCTTGTTTTATTCAAATGCAGGTTAGGTTTCACATTTTATGTACAATACATTAATAACTTGACAATTGACATCAATACTATGTATATATCTAAATTGTTATTTAGAGCAAAAAATTGGCTTTTATTTTATGTACCTTATATTATCATTATGGATCAGTTAATATGGATGGTCATTTAATAATTACAGAGTCTTTAACCATCATAATAAGTTGAAAATCATAATCATTAGGACCTGCCACTTGACATGTATAAATTAAACTATATTCATCAATTGTAATCAAAATGCTGTTAACTGTGGTGTCTGCAAGTCATATAGATTTCTTGTGCTCAACTAAAAGGAATATCTACAGCATATTTATTCTAACCAATTTTTGCTTATGGACAATGCAAGATAATTTCCTGAATTTTGATCAAATACTGGGCCATAAAATGTTGCACACCATATCTACAGCAGACAGTATCACGCAATGAAGACATTTCATATTAAACAAATGAAACTTGGTGCTACTTATTGTTTAGCAATCCCTGGATTTTTGGGCACCTAGAAAAGTAAGAGCTGGGAGAAAGTTAACCATTTGTGTGCTGAGGTCACATTAAAGTAAAACATATTTATAAAAGAACATGTGTACATTACATACTGCAGATTCTACACATCAATTATCTTTAATATTTCCATCTGTTGAAAGCATCAACCAATGAGGATGAAGCTGACATAATGTGCAATTATTTGTTTATTAGGATTCATCAAATTAGGTGCACAGTATCAGTTATTAGATGTAATGTACATAATGGAAAGGTTTTGGTGAGTTTCTCGCATAAAATCAATTTGCCACAGTGAATGAAGGTTGTCTTCACATATGAATCGGCTCACTGCACATACAAGTTTCCCACCCATCATTGGGTTATTATATATTGCCTCTGTCCAATTTAACTATATGGGTGTAAACATAGTCGGCCTCCAAACAAAATTTTCACTACCAAACATTTGGTCGTGACGTCAAAATGACGAGTGAATCCAAATAAAATAACTTCCATCACCGAGTTGCGACCAAATATAATTTCACGCTAGATTGCACATGCATTGATTTGTCATATTGCACCAAATGTTTGTTACCGGTTCATACTTTAAATTTGATGGTAAATATTTGGCGATGTCACGAGCAAATGTTTGGTAGCGAAAATTTTGTTTGGTGGCCGACTATGTTTTCACCCTAAGATTCAAATTAAAAATATTGAATGCATATTTTCAAGATTCCAAGGTACCTAAATGTATGCTAAATGGCAACAGAAATGGTTAAGATCTTTAATAGGATAGTGTACTTGGTTTGCTTTCCAATATCTTCTGAGACATTAATCACATTGGTGAAAAATTTATTAATTTTTAGAATTTCCCCAAGGATGTTCCCTTGCTACCTTACAATAAAAATAAGGATACAAGAAACCCGCATATCAATTTTGTCAGAAATTCACATTTAATATTATCATTATCACGCTAAATTCCTACTGGCATACCAAAACTGTAATCATAGCATCAATCTCTTGCTTTTAATGAACCGTGCATGGTGTTTCATAAATTTTGTAAGTACCATTAATTACTCCATCTAGTATGTCAATTAATCCTCTAGCTAAACGATTAACTAATTCATAATCATAGGTAAATTGAAGTAACCTTGAACATCAATATTCTGATATTGGCTGTCTAGTTCAACAAAATCTAATGACATTGAAAGATAATAGATTAATGCAAGGAACATCCTAGATCCTACTAATTCAGAATCCTGGATTAATAATCTTAATACAAGTCTGGTTTCAAAATATCCAGATATTGACTCTGTTTAGTTCAACAAACTGTAATGATATTGAAAGAAAATGGATTAATGTGAGGCATATCCCAGATCGTGCTACTATATAATCATGGATTAAAAAAGCAATTTGTGTGGTTTATTGTGTGTCATACTTTAGATAAGACTCCTGGTGGTTTCTGTGGCATGTAGAATGGAACTTATTATGCAGTGGAATCTACTTGACAATAAAAGTGGCATTTAAAGGGGCATTGGAGAAATTTTGTTTGTAGATGATTTACATATCCTATGTTAGAAAATAACAGTCAATACCAGATATCGCGAAATTTTAGATCAAAACCTTCTAAAAAGTCAAAAATTTGAATTTTATTTTATTTGTTGATTTTGGGTATGAGGCTAATCTTTAAACGTATTTATTGATGCTATACAGTGAGAAAGAGCCAAAGATGTGATTGTAAAACATTCCTTTCACATCATAGATTGCAGAAAATTCAAAAGAAATTAGGAATTTTCATCAAATCTCCTGAAAGGACCAATTCTACAAAGTCAACTATAGAGGGCAGTATTTATTGTTGTCGACAACGATAATTAAAAAAAAAGAGAATATCTAAATATTTTGATATATAGGGTTTGAATTCGACAATAAAACTTTGCATGCTGTCATTATTACCACTAACACTTCCAATGGTGCAAAAATCTCAAAATGTTTGGAGAAAAGTCTGGGGATGAGGCTGAACTTGTCCAATGCCCCTTTAACAATCACATCAGAGATGTTGGGGCATGATTTCAACTGTAATAAATTAGATATTCCCACTGAAATACAAAGAGCCATTTGCTTTCATCAATTAAACAATATTTGCCCAATAAGAACGACATTCGCTCTTCGATTTAGCAAATAAGTGAGAGCGAATGTCTTTGGACGCCAAGCCTTATTTATTGGGGGATTGCTATGCATGTTAATAAAGCAAACTTACATATGATCATAATGTTTTGTGAAGTTTTTTGTACTCACCTTTATAATAAAGACAGCAAGTTGTTTTATGGTATAGACATGTAATAAAAAGAGAAAAGAAAGAAATTTTAGTGTTTATCACCATGAAATTTCTGCAATAAAGATGATAATTTCAGATCCAGGAATTTGATTTGAATTTCAAGAAGAATTTTGCAGAATGTTTTGTAGAGCCATTTAGGATCCTTGTACGACCATGAATCACTTTCATCACACGGTCATTAAGAAAAAATATCAGATATGATACCTCAAGTAGGCACTTATAAGCCTTAATAGGTCAGTTACTAGTGCAAACTGTTTCACACACTTGATAGCTTTGCTAACTGCTGAGTTAAACAGAGTTGAAAGCCGTTTCAAAGGCAGGTTGCGCTGTTTTCAACCAGCAAGGAGTTGGTTAGTTATTTGAACTACTGAAATGTGTGGTAGGGTTTTAAGTGTAAGTCTTTAAATAACATGGATACTAGCAATTTATGTAACACATATTACGCTGTAAGAGTTTCATGCAATTTCATCTCGGTTTTTTTAACAAGTAATGCATCGCTTGTAAACATTGTGTAACTGATACTCTTTGAGAATTTCACTGGATATTACTGTGTATTTTTCTGCGTATAGTTGCAACTTTCAAAAACATTGTGTCTTAGAATGACCCATAGAAAACTATATGAAATTTATTTTTGGCAACAAAATCTTCAACCCTATTCTAACTATATCTCTTCAATAAAACATAATATTGGTGTAAAAAATTGCAAACATAAATATTACATGTTTTCAACTTGTCTCATACAGTTTATTTCATCAATATATTGGTATAAATTATATAATACAAAGAAATTAAAAACATTCATATCTCCAAAACCACATGAGTGGTGCTCTGGCAAAACGAGCGGAAAGTCGCGATTGAAGATTTTGAATAAATGGATGCTAAAGTAAAAATGTTTTTTGGCATAAAACGCATTAATGCATAAGTGTTAATCTATACCTCGCGTTTTGATGTTCAATTATGCCGGGAGGTGCAATTATTCACGGGTAATTGATAGTGTTTTGCTATCATACACTATAGTAATCAGTAACTTTAAAATCGATTTGCGACAATCTTTTACTGCAAGATTTTGAGTGGACTGCCTTGAATTTCGATCTCTAAGTGAAAATTGTAGAAAGAAAGTGTGACATATCATATATCATTCGAAAGCTGAAATTATAGAGAGTTAAAATATGTCATAAACTCAATTTTGAAAATCGCGACTTTCCGCTCATTTTGCCAGAGCACCACTCATATGTCCAACTTCCTACAAACAACAAGCGTAATCAATCAAACTGTGGGTCTTCTGCTAGAACAAAACCTGTCATGACTAACCTTGTTGCTTGAATAATCACAGAGGTAGCAAGTCTGTGCTTTTTAATCAAATATGTTACCATAAAGCACAAAGCAACATCCAGGCCCTGTATATATCATGATGCAGGTGATTCTATCCAATTCAAAACATGAGACACATGCTTCTTTAATTCAATTATAATTGTGAGATGTGACCAATACTGGCCTCTCAATGCTTACATTTATAAAAACAATTCCCTCTTGTAATTAAATCAGTCAGAACTCTGGCCAAACTTAAGATAGCTATTCACGTAATATGCCGGTGGATATTCTTACATATGGTATATGGTGAAACGATGTCTGTAACAGCAAAAGCTGGATAAGGTTTCAAATGAATGTAAGATGGTGATTTAAATATAGATGTATTCAATATATTGTTATCTCTGAGCACATGTGCTAAAAAGGTAAATCTTTAGAAAGATGTCAATTGTATTACATATACTCTAAACAAGATTTACAAACCCAGACAAATAAGCACTGAAAATGGCTTGCTTCAAAGCTTGAACAGGCTTACTGTTAAACTTTGTGATTTAAACAAATAGATAAAAATGTTAGAAATCAACCTAGTTTTTAAAATCTGAAGTAGCTTAGTTAAAGAAAATGTCCTCACTGAAAAAGTAATCTCTAAGGATGCGATCACATAGAACTATACTATTCGGGTATACTGTGCACGATTTCACTGAGGCACGCGTATAGATTCAATCAAACACGTTTATTTGATGCTGCCGGGTCACATGTCACATAAGAAGGCGCTATTCAAAACAATGTATAGCTCGCCGTATCTATAATATATAGCAATTGATTAGCGTATAGCGAATACCATACTATTCGGGTATACTGTGCACGATTTCACTGAGGCACGCGTATAGATTCAATCAAACACGTTAATTTGGGCAACCACACAATGTTAAGAAATTAGAATATACTATATAAAAATTTATTTCTACCATAAATGAATATCAAGACCTCAAGTATACTTTTTCCAATATCAAAAATGAAAATCTACTGCAACAGTTAGGCGGCCTAGTTGGCAATCTTTAAAATGAAACCAAAAGCTAAATTACTAAAATTGGAACATAGCACCTCTAGCAAATGTTCCTTCAGAATTTAATGTAAGTAATATATAGTACAAGTTTCATGCAACTCATCTCCTTTTTAAAGGTGTAGGTTCCGATAACATTCTCATCCCCCAGGGCTCAACCATAAGTAGTATATTTTGTTGATGCCAAATGAAAGCCCATATTTTTCTGATTAAAAATCCAAAATTTCACCTCAAAATTCTTTATAGTTTTGGAGATATAGCACAAAATGTAAAATCAATTGGTATACCTATTTTACATTTCTTTTGTATTTTGATAACAGCCTCATCCCCAGGGTTGCATACTTTCTTTTGCCTCTCAGGAGAAAACAAGACACAAGCTAAGGTTGTAACCTTGCACAATGCATTTCAGAGGTCAAGGTCAACCAGTTAAAAGTAGATTATATACATCCTAAAATAAGAACCTACACCTTTAACACAGCAACCTATCTTTTAACAAACATCATGTAACTGATACTTTTAAGAGTACTTCAATCTTGTATTTCTTTGAGAAGTTGCATAAGGAGTATCAACTTTAAAAAAGCTCTTTACAAATAACTATGAAGCGCTGAAATAGGACACAACTGAATTGATTAGATTATAATGGTTTGATACACGTTCAAAATAAAAATAAAAAGCCTGTGCACTTTGATTTGAAGAAAAACAATCATGGCCTTTTGCTTAATTCTAAGATAAACATACTGGTAAATATATTACGTTGCAAGGGGAGTGGGATTCTGCATACTAACAAGCTGAAAATCTTGCCAGACAATGTTTAAGATAATAAATTCCCTATGTCAAGTATGTTAATTGCTACTTCATTTTGAATTGCTACAAATAAAAGAACATATTACTTATACTATGCAGCCCTTTCTGGATTCTTTTTACATTTCACTAATTTACCAGAATATAAAAAAACACATCTTCTAATTTGCCACCTGATTTTCCTCTAATGAATCAGACAAATTCTAGAGGTAAACACTGTCAAAGGTAGACTGAATTGTAAATAAAAAGTTCTTAATCAAACATTTGATTGTATCTAATGTCCTCCGAGTTAACTCCCTGTACATCAAGGGGGGGGGGGTACTCACATATATAAGGTATACGGGGATGTGTCGCTGGAATGGGTTAGTCTTTCACAAAAAATCCCTAAACATGGGTCCCATTTATAGCACAAAAATCCCTTAACATGGTCACATTTTAAAGAAAAACCGATAAAATGGTCCCAAAAAGATGAAAATTTTTTGGGCTCGCTGAAAAAAATTTGAAAAATCAGCCTATTTTTTCCAGCCTATTTTTTCGGAGCAAAATCCCTAAACATGGGTGCACTTTTTCTCAAAAATTACCCTTAAAGATGGGTTAGAGTTCCACGGTCCGAGCGGCACAACCCCGTTCAGACCAAAGTGGAGTAACCCCCCCCCCCCACCCCACCCCCCCACCCCGTTGAAGATCACACAGCAAACTTAAATCTTTAACTTGATAATGTAGATTCTTGTACACTTGATGTGGCACGTTTCATTAATTTAGCAAAGAAAGGTACTCTGCATAATAACTGGCTGAAAATCTTACCAGACAATGTTTTACATAAAAAATCCTATGTTACATATTTAAATTGCTACTTCATTCTGAATTGATAGAAATAAAGGATATTTTACTTATATAATGCAGCTATTTCCCCGATTCTTTTTTACATTTCACATGATTTACCAGAATATAACAACAGCATAGCTCTCAATTAATCACCTGATTTTCTGTTGATGAATCGGACAAATTGTAGAGGTGAATACTGACAGAGGGCCTACATAGTGAACAGTCAAATACAGAAATCTTAGTAAAAAATTTCTTGCATCTAATATACTCTGTATAGTTGAAGGGTTAAGCATTAGAATCGTTCAGTTTTTGAAGAAAGCATGAAACTTTGCACATGGTATCTATAATACCCAGGGGTCTTAAAAAGAAATGGATACAAATATATTTCCACCTCAGAGGGCCGCCATTTTGAATTCAAATATGGCCGTCATAATCCCTATATTTTGCCCATAGATAATGTTTTATTGCACCTAACACCAAAATTCAAACGCCTTTACATATATTTTTGATGTCCAGGATAATGTTAGTAGTAACAGCATTCATGTTTGAGACCGTCATATTGGATTTCAAGATGGCCGCCGCGTGTTTTACATACATAATGTTACCTACAATAGTTAGACTAAGGATACCATATCCTAATCCACCAGGTAGGCACAGGCAAACACGTTTTATTGTTTCAGGACCCTTAATTATCCAAATCAATTTGTTTGCCAATATTTTAGTGGTGAATATGACCATGAGGGCGTTTTTTACTAAAAAGGCTGCCTAAAATAAATAAATGGCACATCTTTATTGTAAACCGCATTTATTAACCCATAAACCACTTGATGTTAACACCTTTTGCACTGATAAACGGCTTCTGGAGTTCAACAACACGTTGGGAAAATAAGACATTGGGGATAGAGTCAAATAACATGTTCAAAATGGCAACCAAAATGATTGTAATTGACTAAAAAGCCCTTTATCACCATGTATAACCTGATATCATTTTCAAATTAGTAAACAGA
>JXSR01S013464.1:32418-45157 GCA_000969725.1 Ophiothrix spiculata
AAAATAATTTGAGAATATTTTTTATATATTCATAAACTATGGTATCTTGTGCTTGTATGGTGAAAATTTCATGTCAAACAAAGCTTGCATTTACGAAGTTATTGCAATTTGCGCAAAAAGAGTCAAAATCAGGTTTGTCCACGGGGCAAGTTTACATGGGTGCACACAATGAGCATTGGTTATAATATTATCTGTCTTAATTGGCTGATTGGTTTTGCGTTACTGATTAGAGTAAAGAATGTGATGAAGGAACTTGCGTCGAGAACCCATCTTCGAATAAGTTCCGCATTTATAGCAACAATATGTTTGCCGCAGATCTCCCTGTTCAAGATCCCGCTAATTTCTTTATCCCTGTTCAAAACAGTACTAAAGGGGTGAAACTTTGTTCTTACTCTGTAAATAGTCTTTGTAGATACGTGCATTAGGAAAGTCATTCCTAATGCATGTGCACCATCTACACAGACAATTTATAGAGTTACTTTAGCCGGTCGCGTAGCTACCAGTTCTTAAAAACGTTCAGCAATAAATGTTCTCTCGCGACTTGTGAACTTCCTCCTCTTACCGCCTTACAAACCAACGTTATAAATGAAAACGACCAATTGCATTCACTGGATTTCTCAATTTGAGCTTCGCGCCCAATAAATTCTTTAGATTATTATGGAAGTACACCATTGTGATGCATGCATGCATGTCAATAGTACTCTCAGTCAATGATATGCACCTTTAATACGATGATCACCTTTAATATGATGATGATAAGCATCAACGTCATAAAGAAATAAAAACCATGCTGATTGTAGGCCTAATTATGATTCTAGTGAACATTAAAGTACTCCCGGCCGTGGACAAAGTGGAATTCAGTGTTTTTTGCGCAAATGTAAATAATTTTACAATGCAAGCTTTGTTTGACTTCAAATTTTCACCATACACGGACAAGATTCCATAGTTTATGAATACATAAACATTATTCTCAAATTATTTTCCAATTTCAAGTTACGTGACATTGAACTTCAATAACGCTTTTATTGGTCCACCCTGTATATCACCACGTGGCATGTGCTACGCTAGGATGACTACCGGTATAAGATGTAAATACAAAAATGGTATACATAAGAAACCAATCAATAGTTGCGCCATATTAGGGTTTGTGTTATTGCATCGGTTGCTACGGTCACCTATTCATATTTTTAATAAAATTGTGACACATTCCATTAACAAATTGCTGTATATTTATATGAAATATTGATGCATATTTGGATTTATGGAAAACATTTATTTTTACAAGTAAACAAATTTATATTTGATTCAGAAACAAAAACTTACAGTGCATAGTACTGTTGTAAAAAAAAGTATGCAATATATCATTAAGAATACAAGTCACCACCACAACAAATTAAGTTACAATTTTATTTATGATCAATAGTTTGGTTGTTCTATTCACATTCAAGGCCGGGATTCAAGGTAGGTTTCAGATTTTACAATACTTAAACATTCTTAAACATGATTAAAAAATTAATCATCTATTTACATGTATGTGATGGCTCACCTCGAAAGGGGGGACGTTGCAGATGATATCAATTTCGATTTTATCATTTCATCTGTTACAACATTTTCAAAGCTTTAAAATGAGACCTTACTTGTTGAAATTGATCAGGACGATCAAATTTTACGATAGAAAATCTGCTGGAAATTCTTATTATTTTCTTTATTTTTGACTGCCTATTTTCATCAGTTTCTCGAAAAGTGTTCTGTCTCAAAGTCCCCCTTTTCGGGGCGAGTCATATTGTAATTTAGAAAATGAAAGACATTAGCTTTTATTTTGTACATCTTATATTATCAAATATGGATGGTCAGATATTTATTTTAGAGTCTGCAACGATTACAATAACTTGGAAATCCTACTCGTTAGGACTTGCAACTTGACATATATAAATTAAATAATTGTGCAATCAAAATGCTGTGATGCAAATGTGGTTTTTGCAATTTTAAATGCTCAACAAAAAGGAATATCTTGGTTAATTTATTCTAACCCACATTTTGTTTATGGAAAATAAAAGATCATTTCCTTCATGTCGATCAATACTGAGAAATAGAATCTTACCAACCATATCTACAATAGACAGTATCTCACAATGAAGACATTAAACAAATGCAACTCGGTGGGTGCTATTTAATGTTGGCAATCCCTGGATTTTTGGGCACCTAGAAAAGTCATAGAGCTAGGAGAAAGTTAACCATTTGTGTGCTTAGGGATGACATGATTTCTACAACATTAAAATAAAACATTAAAGTAATGTGCAATTGTGCATAAAATAAAACATTAAAGTAAAAATATGTAAAAGACAACTTGACATAAAATAAAATGTTAAAGTAAAAATATATAAAAGACACATGTGCATAAAATAAAACGTTAGAGTAAAAATATATAAAGACACATGTGCAAAAAATAAAACATTAAAGTAAAAATATATAAAAGACACATGTGCATAAAATAAAACATTAAAGTAAAAAATATATAAAAGATACATGTGCATAAAATAAAACATTAAAGTAAAAAATATATGAAAGACACATGTGCATAAAATACATTCTACAGGATCCACACAATATCTTCAATATTTACATCTGCTGAAAGCATCAGCCATATAATACAAAGCTGAAATGATGCACAGTTAAGTTTGTTTTATCAAGATTCATCAAATTAAGTGCTAAGTATCAGCTATGAGATGTAAAGTAGACAGATTAAAGGTGCATTAGACAAAATTGCAATTTTATCTGCAGATGATGTACATTGTTCTGTTTGATAATAACAGTCAACTGCCAAATATTGTAAACATCTTGATCAAAACTTTCAGAAAAGCCATAACGTAGCATCTTGTTTTGCATGGTGATTTTAGGTATGAGGATATTCTCTAAACGTATCTATTGATTCTCTATGTCAGCTGAATAGGTTAAGTTTTGTTTGTAAATCATATTGCTTTTACATTACAGACTGCAGATAAATCAAAAGAAATTGTAATTGTGCATTGAATCAGCTAATAATGCCCAATTTAAGATTTAAAGTCGTGTTACTGACCCTTAAAACTTCACACATATGCACTAGCCCCTCCCCTGAAAAATCCTGGATTCATGTACACAGCCCAATCACAACTTCACAGAATCATTAACCAATAATTAATTGGGATAATTCAAATATAAATTCATATTAGGGTTTTACAAACAATTTCAAAATTAAAATAACAGAGAAACCAACTATTTGTTCGTGGGGGTGGGGGGCTGTGTGTAACTCCTCTAATTTCAATTCACTCAACAGTAAATATCATGAAGCGTACAGAGTCATTTCAAAGGTTACAAGATGTTAAAAATTGTGTAAGCAATGATTCAAGATCTCAAGATCCAAATCGAAAACACTGAGTGCATATATTAAGGATTTCAAGGTACCTAGATGTATTCTAAATGACAACAGAAATGGTTAAGAACTTTAATAAAATTTTGTACTTGGTATTACATTGCACGCTCTATCTGCTATGCTTTCCAATACCCTCGAAGACTTTCATTACTTTCGTGTGAAAAATTGATAAATTTCCGAACATTCCCTCAGGGTGATCCCTTGCTAAATAACAATATGGAAACCCACATTTTATTTTTGTCAGTAACGCACATATATTGTCATTATCACACTGAATTCCTAATGGCATACCAATACAGAAATCATAGCATTGATATCTTGCTTAAACTATGCATGTTGTTTCATAGCTTTGGTATCTTCCTTAAAATAAACCGTGCAAGTTGCTTAATCAATTTTGTATGTGCAATTAATTACTCCATCTAGTATGTCAATTATTCGGCTAAACTGTTAATCTATAATCATTGCTTAAGTGAAGTAACCTTGAACATCTATATTACAATAATGACTCTGTCTAGTTCAACATAATCTAATAGCACTAGATTGATGTAAGCATATCCTAGATCCTACCACTACAGAATCATGGATTAATGATCTTAAGACAAGTCTGGTTTCAAGATATTCTCATATTGACTAAATCTAGTTCAACAAATTGTAATGACATTGAAAGGAAATAGATTAATGTGAGGAATATCCTAAATCCTACACTACAGAATCATCAGTTAGAAAATACAAAGGCATGTCAGTACAACAAGTTCGTACAAATCTTACTGCATGTAGGAATGTTTGGAGACTGATTTGGTAATTATAATAAGAAACCTTGGATTGCAAACTTAGGGAATTTTTATCAGGTTAGTGTGCACATCGTTTTATTCCATAATTTCCTCATCACTGATAACAATGTCTGTCATAGAAATCCGACCAAGAAAGAAGAGTGTACTTTCATAACCTGTATAACAAAACATCCTATCAGCAATTGGCGTGCATATTAGGCCTAGTGCATATGGCTTATTATCTGTCATGTTTTAGATATGACTCCTGGTGGTGTCTGCAAAATGAGACAAATTATTCAATGGAATCTACTTGACAATAGAAGTGGGATATGGGCCTTTACACGGTATTTGTACATATTTTGGTTAAAAAAATGAAATTATTCTTATGGAGTCTGTGTTTTACTCATGCATTCCAAATTTCTCTGAGTGAGAAATATGGCAAAGGAGAGATAGTTCTGAAAGTTTCATCTTCATAGTGCAAGTCGTTTTTATGATATGGCTGATTTAGTCGTCAAATATTACATATTTGGCATTTCTCAACGTGAGATTTAAAAACAAGTACATTTTGAATGAATTTTGGAATGCCTACTACCTATCAAACTCTAACAATTGACATTTAATATTAAAAACAACAGGTCAAACTCTCAAAAAACACCAAAAAAAGTTTGAATTTCATGTTTTTAATTTTCATTAAAGATTTGAGTAGAAACTGATAACGGTCGTAACATTGTGTGTCAATGTTTTTTCATATCTTTGAATGCATGCAGATATAGCCTGGGTTTATGATATCCAATTTGATTTGGCTTTTCTGAAATCATTGTGTAATGGTTAAGTTGCAGAAACATTAATTTGTGGCATAGTGATCATGTATTTCATCCTGCAAACATGAAATAGTAATGGTCGACCATGTATTTCAATTTTCTGTTTGACCGTTATTTCTCCCATAGGAAGCCAATGGGGGAAAAAAATTAATTTACTATATAGTACTGAAATTACATTTGATTATCTTGCTTCAACACAGAGATACATAATATCAACCTAGTTTTAAGATTTTAGTAGATTTAAACAAATTAAACACATTTTACTTTTTTTGAAAATCTCACACTAATATGTACAAATACCATGTAAAAGCCCATATAACAATCACTGAAAATATGTTGAGACATGATCCCTGTATATGTGACCCGTCATATCGAAAGGTACCTTAAGGTCGGCAAAATTAAAATTGATTTGTTGGTCTCATCTAAAAGATTATATTTTAAGCTTTAAAATGACACCTTGCTTTTGGTTATTGGATGTTTGATTACAAAGTTACATCCAAATTGGTAAAAGGTATCGGGCTGATTCCGAAAACTAAAGTTCTGAGAAAATCAAGTTTAAAGTTTCTGTACTGGTTAAACGTGAATGGAGAACGGATTTTTATCTCGGTTTTTAATTATTTGTCTTGTGTTTTGGATGTTGGAACCTGATTAATATAATAGAAAACACTTCAAATGTAACGTTTCTGATGAAATTAGAAATTCGACCTTTGACGTGATTTTTGACTATGCTCAGCTTCAATGGCCTGTATCTCGTAATTTACTATGCCGGTATTAAGGTACCTTTCGATATGACGGTTCACATATATGCTTTCGTTCATTTTAAACAAACCATCAATGCAGCAAACTTCCTTTTAGCACTATAGGTAAAAATACACCTATTTGTAATATACCAAAAATATTTTTATAGATTCACAATTTGTATGCTTTCTTCCAAACATCTCAAAAGTTTTATTTCAAGTAAATTATCTGTATATACCTGTATGCTTTTGTAAGTTTTGTAATGATCAGTGTATGACATGATTCACATTTTGACACATGTAGATTGATCAACAAATAGCTCATGGTAATTTGCATTTGTTGAGGATTTCCAAACATAAAAAGCTATCATTAACAGAGATGCCAAGTCTCCCGGATCCTGCGGGAGACTTCCGGATTTGCGCTAATCTCCCGGTCTCCCGCATTGACCTTAAAAACTCATGGATTTCAGAAAGTTGGCAAAAAATCGTATTAGTACGATTTTTGCATATCTGATAATAAAAGGAACTGAAAAAATACAAGGAAAAGTCGTCAATGTTTATGCTCCTGTGGCATATACTTGGGCCAAAATCTCAAAAAGGCTGTTAATAAAGACTAGGAAAGTCATGAAGCGACATGTATTCAATATATATTCATGCTCTTGGAACACATATTCGAGCCAAAATCTTACAAAAGTTGCCACCATTCTGCTTCAACACACTCAACACTTTTTAAAAGATATTCAATGACACCTTAGAATCAAAAACGGGTCAGGGGTTCCCTATTAATTTAGGTGCACCAACTGGCGACTGTAATGCAACTGTACTGTAATGGGGTGGAGTGAATGTGCTTGCACCAAGAGAAATGATGGTGCAAGTTGAATATAGGTAAATGAGAGGGTAGATGACCCCACCCCACAAAAAAAAATGGTAAAAATGCTAAAATTGATTAAATTATTATAATTTCATAACACATCATATATAATAACATCAGCCAACTGTGACCTACTGTAGGGTCAGTAAGTCAATTTTAACATGTGCTTTCGTGTACAAAAGTATAGGAATATGGGATACAAAATGCCTTGTATCTGCTAAACGGTAATAATATAAGATTTTTTTTTTAAATTCATAAATTAAAGTGTATGTCCTTTGCTCCTTAACAACTACATCAACTTTTTAAATGGGACCCCTAGGAGTAGTGTGGACCCCATCTGGTCTCCTTTAGCAGGACTTGGGCCCTTGCAGGGGGCCATAATGTCAAACCTTTGCTTATTTTTGGACTCCCTTATACCTGTGAGTAAAACATATTACAATTATTTTACCCTCTCCTGTGGTGGTTGATGTGCAGAAGCTCTCTGGCTGGTGGGTGGCGCTTTGCCCCTCAACCCCACCGGACGTTAACCCTCGACCCCACGAGAGTCCTTAAGGGGCCCCTGAACCATGCTGCCATGCCCCTAAGGTGGACTTTGCCATGCATACTTCATATGCACAAGATTGATGTTATAACTTTCTCAGCATTTTGTTAAAAATTGGCTTATGAAAACCTTACAATTTAGGATCTTACGGGGGGTGGGGGTGGGGGGTCATCAGGGCCCTAAGGCGGGCCCGCTGGACCCCATCCGATTTGGGTCGAGTCCGTGAAGAGAGTAGGCTTTTTGACTTCCTAATGTTGGCAAGCCTGCAAAATTATGTTTTCAATTGTACAAATTGTCTTCCAGAATGCACTTCTAAAGGTATTTCAATGTGTAGAAACCCTCTGGCTTCGAGGGGCTTCGACCCCTCGACCCCCACCAGGGCACCAAGGGCCCTTGAGCGGGCCCCTGGACCCCACGCCGCAATGTGCGAACTCCAGTCGCTTCGCTCCCTACGTTCGCAAAATCTCCCTGATTGGTGAGTCACAAACTTGGCATCTCTGCATTAATACCGATTTGGCTTTCAGGTGCAATGTAAATAGATGGTAAAAATCTGTCTCTGATCAAGCTCAATGTCCACTAAATGCATCTCACTCCAGGCAATTTGTTCTTAAATTTGAATTGAATTTTCATCTTTAACTACATTTTATGCACTGTATAATTTCAACAAATTGTTACATTTATTGGCAATTTGATCAAACTAAAATTATGCTTATGTTTTAGGTACCATATAAACCTTTGGGAATATTATCATTAAAGCCAAACACAGTAAGATGTTTAACAAAATTGGATAATTTACACCATGATTACATGTCTACAGAGCTGACCTATGTTTCATCCATAACTGCTCTAGAGACTTGACATAGAAACCTTTGTATACTTAGCTGAGATTACCGGAAGCTGCTTGGAGAGTTATGGGTTCACAATTAGAAGACAAAGAAAGAAAGGTGTACGCTGCTTTTCCTGCAGGTATGGACCACTCTGATATGGCATATCTCATGATAGAGGGTACCATTTATTCCCATTTTCGAATGAAAAATAAGATTTGAATAAACCAATTATTTTGTGTTTCTACTGGATGACTTACCCAAGTTTCCTAAACTTAATCGACATTACCTGGGTAAGCATACTTGAGTAGAAACAGGCTATTTGTGTAGGAATGTTTGGAAATTGAAAAAGAAACCTTGGATTGCCCAACTTAGGCAATTTTGATCAGGTTAGTGTGCACATCCTTTTATTTCTTAATTCCTCTTTACTGATAACATTGTCGGTCATGTAAATCCAACCATGAAAGAAGAGTGTACTTTCATAACCTGTATAACAAAACATCCTATCAGCAATTGGCGTGCATATGGCTTATTATCTGTCATGTTTAGATATGACTCCCGGTGCTGTCTGCAAAAGGAGGCATCTGGTGAGGAAACTGTTCAATAGAATCTACTTGACAATAGAGGTGGTATATAGCAATAAATGAAAATATGTTGAGACACGAGCCCTTTATATACGTGTCTGTTCATCTTGAACAAGCCATAAATGCAGCAAACTTCCTATAGGATGGCATGTCATTAGGTGGGTATGCTAAAAAGGTGGTGTTGTTACATTTTTTCGTGGGTTCTCGTACTTAATTTGATGTAAATTCACTATTCCTTGGCCTATTGACTTGTTTATTGTCTCATTTGAAAGCTTACACTTTCTGCTATTTGTGACAGTAATTTGGCGTTCATGGGTTACATACTTTAAGAGAGACAATGGTTTGAACTTGGCAGTACAAGGGTGGTGGTGCCTAAGGATGCGGTGCCTACGGATGCGGTAGATACCCAAATTTATCATTTTTAGACCTTCCTCAGACCCCCTTCCCCCTCGATCAGTTTTTTGGGCAGTACCTTCTCATTTTTTGTCCGATTTTGACAAATTTGGTGTCAAAATGTTCAGGGGATCAAGCTGCATCAAATAAGAATTAGGGCAGAATGATTTGAAACATCACCATTTTCTCCCCTTGTATAGCCCCCTCTAATTAATTGAAGGTCATCAACACCAAGACCCTAAGGGGTCTGTTTCAAGTTTAATGCATCAAAGTAACTATTAAAGTGTTTAGAACATATCCTGAAAAAATGAACTGTTTACCATTAATCATTCCAATTTATGACTTGCTTTAGTAAAAACAGGCAAGAAAAACGCGTTTAAAAATTACAGTTTGCATTGCCGTCTATGGAGTAATTAACCATTATTAGCTCATTATGCCAAAACAAAAGTGATATTTGGCTAAAAGGTTACTTGAATTGAAAGAGATCAATAATATTAACATCATATCAAACAATTGTTTTTTGACCATTATAACCATGTAACACATTTTTGACCCACCTCATGAAATGCCACCATAGGTGAAAATACTTGTAAAGGTTGTAATACACCAAAAAATATTTTTTGCAGATTTACAATCTTTAGGCTTTCTTCAAAACATCTGACAAAGTTCCATTTCAATTCAAATAAATTATCTGTATATTTGTATGTTTTCAAGATCATCAACAGAAAACATAGCACAAACTTTGAATGTTAATCTCAAACAATAACTTGACTCCTGGAAGCCAGGTTAAGTTCAATTTTATTTCTTATAAAATGGTCTTTGCAAATGCTTGTAAAAGTGAACATGAAAAAATCTCTAATCTGATCATTTTGCATAAAATCATGAATTCAAAAAATGGATGATTTTTAATCACCAATTTGAAAATAAAATACAAAGAGCCATACTCAGGATTTTTGTAGTGCTGAATGAATGTGTACCAATCATGTGTCACTTTCATTACAAAGTGCCTCAAGTAGGCAATTATTAGCCTTAATAGGTCAGATACAGATACTATAGCACAAACACATTCACATTAATAGGTTTGCTGACTGCTGAATTAACAAGTTTTGAAAGGTGTTTCAACTGCATGCCATTTTCAACTATATGGAATCGGTTTGTTATTTTCCCTGATGAAATGTGTGGATGCATGCTTGTAGGGTCTTAAGTTAAATACTTTAAAGGGACTTTCTTAACTAATTAGGGTACTATCAAAGGCCAAGACATTATTCACCATTTTCATGTATACAAATGAGTTCTTATGATGAGTTTGATATAATCTCCATCATAAGATGTTTATCATTTTCACATATAAAAATAAGTTTCTTAATTATCAGAGTGTATGACATGATTCACATTTTAACATGTGAAGGATTGATCGACAAACAGCTCATTGTAATTTGCATTTGTTGAGGATTTTCAAAAACAAAAAGCTATCATTAATACTGATTTGGCTTTCAGGTGTAATGTACATAAATTGTAATAATCTGTCTCTGAGGCTGTATGTCCACTAAATGCAGATCACTTCAGGCAAGTAGATTTGAATTTGCATCTTTAACTACATTTAATATATCATACAATTTTAACAAATTGTTACATGTAGTGGCAATTTGATCAAACTATTTTTAACAAATTGTTACATGTAGTTGCAATTTGATCAAACTACAATAATGTTTAACACTTAAGTGCATAAGGTGTTTTTGAATCCCGTTAGTGCACAAGGGGGGGGGGGGTCCATATGGACCCTGGATTTTGAATGCTTTAAAAACAATGTTCTCCACATTATCTTTAAAACGGTACACAGTGATACAACAACTCAATTAAATTCATATAATATAACAAATTAAAAATCGATCATTCCGTTTCAAATTGGCGGCCAGATATCTAATTTGTGTCGAATTTCCCGCCAAAAATTGGAAATCTGTTTTCCGAAAGGAACTTTCAATGAAATTTGTCTCATAATAGCACATTATAATTACAAATACATTGCTGAAATAAAAATTCAAAAACGTTGTTTCATTTTGGTGTTAGAGACAAAAAAAATTCAAACAGCGTCATCAATTTACCAGTTTATGTGCTATGCTAATTATTTCAAAAATGACACAACTGATTTGAATTTTGCCATGCGTAACCCCTACCTTGACCTTTGGGAACATTAAAACAGTGAGATGTCAAAATTAAATAATTTGCACCTGGATAACATGTCTGATGAGCTGACCTATTTTCCATCCATAACTGCTTTAAGGACTTCTCGTAGGAACCATGTTTTGCCAGGGGATTGCAATAAGCTGCTTGGGGTATGTGAATAACACGATAAAAAACTTTAAAAGAATAATAAAAAGCTACAAAAATATATAGGGCCCAAAAGGGACCAAGGAAACAAATGATTGAATTATTGTATTTATGCACCATGAGCACCAAGTTTGAGTTTCTTGATTTTCTCTTAAAATACAATTTCACTTACAGCAACACTATAAAGTGTTAAAATAAAGCGCCCTGTCACCAATGTCTTCTGGGGTTTTTTTTAGCTTATTTGGTTTGTTTTTGGTAGATATTAATACCCTCCTAACGATTTAGCTCAAATATGCTTACTTTTTCTGTTAAGACCATTAGTTGAATTAAATTCTAGATCACAAATTTAAATCCACATGTTTTAGTATAGGAAAGCACCCATGTGCTTTTTATCTATTTTCTGTAGCAAAACAAGTTATTTTTACTTACTGATAAAATGAAAAAATACATTGAAAAATGCTTGTCACATTCCTTCATTTTACGCTGTTTTTATTCAAACCAAATTCTGATCAAAATCTTACAGTATTACTTAAAATGAAATTTGCACCACCCCTGTCAAAATATCGTAAATTTAGTTTACTCCATGCCAAACATGAACAAGAACCAGTAAATGTCTTTTTGGCAATAAACCAAGATATGCGCCATGGAACCTAGGGTTTTGGGTTACTTGATTCTCCTCCCTCCCACACATACAGAGCCCAGAATAATAAATATCCTAAAGCATTAAACATTCAGACATCCTTCCTTGAGCAAACATAAGATGTAGGTAAGATCCTAAAAGCAGCTTTGTCATTTAATACAATATCAAGAAGCAAACAAAGCTCTTGCATTTTATGCAATATTTTCTTCACCTAACATTTCAGAACGCTAATAAAGGCTGTCCATAAAATCTCATACAATGTTCAGGCAATAAATGTACTATAGGATTTTATTTTCCACAAAATCCTTTTTTTTTTCCTAATATGAAATTTTGTAAAAGTGGTCCCTTACAGACACTTAAGTTGTTGACGTAGATCCAATATAATAGTAAGCGTTGTCTTTCTCTAATGACTATGTTTGAATCGCTACCTGCTAACAATCCCCAAACATCAAATCTTATCTGAGAAAACCATTATTTTATACCAGGATGAGAGACGCAATTCAATTGATATTATCTTCTTTTTTTTATAAAATCCATACAACTATATAATAAAACTGAAAAGTATAATCATGATGATCAAAAACATACATGTAATAAGACACAAGAAGTTCAACATCACTTACCACAGCTTTAAGAATGAGTAGGGTTTACCAATGTATTTCCCATTTCATAAATCCAATATTTAAAATCCAACGCACTGAATAATATGTTAAATCCCAAGCTGTCAAATACACAGGATATTGAAACTTGTTGTGTTTAAAAAACACCAGTTAGCATGAAATGCTAGCAAGCCCCGATTATTATTCACAATATTTACAAGA
>JXSR01S013466.1:2933-14018 GCA_000969725.1 Ophiothrix spiculata
TACTCTGAGCTTACCAAATATTGCAATTTTAATTAGAAACGAAACAAAAGATTAAACATTTTAGAAAGTAAATTTTGCTTTTGATACAATCTTCAACGAATTGTATAATCTATATTATTATTATTATTAATTTGTTGTTACTAGATGTACTAACTTATATAAAGCCAACATCTGTCTTATTTAATTATATCAATGAGGTGCGTGTATTAACTTAAACAATGCTTCACGCTGTTAATTCCCAGCTTGTTACATACTAGTAGGGTTGCCAACATTACAATTGTTCCTTATTCTCCGAAGGGTGAGGGATTGCCCCTTGTTTTTCTTTAACAGCCTTTTTCGCCAAATAAACTAACTCAAAAGTTGTTATGTTATTGTTTTAACATCCATTACGTAGTTTTTGATGTATGTAGGGTAAATTAAGGGGTTGTCATTTTGGTATGGGGTCGTGAAAGATTATGTAAGAGGAGGAAGGGTGGTAGAGGGGGAGGGGTGTAAACCTTTTGTTAATTTCATAAATATTTGACAAAATAAATGCTTCAAACTTGCTATGTAGTTAAGAATCCTGATGCCCGAACTTTTCATGTTTATTTTCAATTAGCTAGCTTAAATCTATGAAGGCCCATATGTCTGTATAACATCAATCTGACGTCATATGAAGTTCAATGGTTAGTACTCATTTTGGCAACAATGGTCTTACAAAAATATATCTCAGGAAGAGTAAGGTTAAATATTCTACAAATGTAACATTTTAATAACTATTCTGCTTCCAGTACGATGTGATTCCGAATTCAAATGAGTGCTCATCACAATTACGACGCTGTTTTCGGATCACAATGTATTAAATTGTTAATGGTAGTTGTCCTTATTTATTATACTATTCCCAAGAATCTGAATGGAAGAGTGGTATGCTTTTAAACACACAATTTTTAATAGACCATGTTTTAGTACATTATAATTGGATGCTACATTTTAATATGCAATCGTGCTTATTTTGTTATGAATGGATTGAGGAGATTTCAGGCTACCTACTTACAACAAACATTCCAGACCCTCTACCTTCGTCGAAAATGTGGTTCTTAGGTAGATTTATACTTAAATACTTGTTGCAAAATTAGACCACTCAAAAAGTGAGGTTTTAATTTTTTTGGGGAATAAAAAGGTGTCTATTATGTTTCTTGACACTCCAGAGGACCATGAAACCACTGATAACTCAATCTGGCCAAATGTGGACTTTTAAATAAAAGTACTACTAATTGCTCTCAGGTCTCGATGTTGAGTTACATATCAAATTACACATACATAATTGTATACATCTTTAAGGTTTGGTTATTGAAATATATATAAGCTAAAATCAAAGTGACATAAATATTTTCAACAGGGTCCTGATTTGTTTTAACATTTACGGTTGGTCTTGTTAGTTTCTGAAGTTTTTCTCTTCATTTTCACCAATATTTTTCTCAGTATACAATGCTTGTTCCAGAAATATTATTTCATTCAGTAAGTTCTATAAAATCCCGTGCCATTTCTCAGTTGTACCGTAGTTTTAAGTAACTTAATGATAATTGATTCTCGTGTACTCACAAGTTTCATGTCTTTGACTCCTCATTGTGTGCCTATAAATAGGATTATACATATTAACATTAATTTCTTTTGTGAGTTCAGAGGTCAAGAGTATTTGAACGATAAACATTGTTTTAGTTTAAAATTAGATCATACACAAGAATAATGTATTAACTATATTCAGGAAAAAGGCTTTCCATACCATCGCAAGCATTCTTCGTTAATTAATAACCTAATTGCAATAAAAAATACAACAAACTTATATCGCTTACTCTTGCTTTAGGTTTTTTTTTCAGCTTACAAAATGTTGCATTCTTAATAATTAACAAGAAAAGAGATATATTTAATAAGTTTATCAAACTATGATCAGTAAATCCATGTTATTGATACCATTCTTAAGTTTAATTAACTTTTTAATTAAGTTTAAATAAATTAAAAACATATTTTTTTAATCAAGCAGTACAATATTTTTATTCACTTTATGAAGCACTGTAAGTTTAACATGTAATTACGTATCCCATAATTTTAAACAATGTATTGATGTCTAAGTAGATTGCCCTTGAGGTATATACGTTTGTATTGGGGAGCATATCGACATATCTCGATATCGTGTTTTTCTGGTATACTTTACTGTGATAATTTTTAAACATGTGAAACGTGTGAAACTAGTACATAATTTGTGGCACTCTGCGAGTTTCTTAACAATACACTTAATAACGAATTTCAAAGCACTTGAAATTATCCATTCGAAAAAATAACCCAATCCCCATACGAGTATTTTTTTTTCAATTGAGACACCTTTTCTGTCTCTTTTTCTTGCTATCTTTTCCTTTTCGACATCTTTTCAAAGATGCATTGGCCAGCATGCATAGATAAGCCATTTCTGGCTATCCAGGTTGGTACTTTTGTATGAGCTTAGAAGAGACCATGAGTTCATAATGGATCTAATGGCATGTGTCCGTCACGGACCAACCGAGGTAAACAAACAAACAATACATTTAACGGAAGTGCCTCTGTTCCATTGTGCCTTCTCTGTTACAGGTAACAGTATTGCTGCTGATAGAACGCACTCTATGAACAACATGGCTTATTTCGAAAGGCATTTCCCCGCGTTGTAACTTAGATAAGTGCGTTGTGTTAAGGATACATTCCAGGTACCCCGTATGTTGGGTTAACATCAAAGTGGATTTTGGATAAGCAAAAGTTGGTCCGCTTATTGTTCAAATTATTCAATATCTAGCCTTGAGGATTCAAACATATATTAAATAAATTACTATTTTGTATAAACTATTCCCGGGGGCCGCTCGAACAAAAAAGTGGTACTCATTCTCGTCACGGCACCTCAAAATTGTACCCTAAATGGCTTAATTGTTGATAGTAAATTCCACCCTAAACGGCGTAAGATGGTGCAAATAGTTTCCCAAAGGTCATACTGGCGTTTGTAATGATATTATTCCAGCAAATGAGTTTTAAAAGAGCATACGAATGTAACAGTATGCTCATTTACTTGAAGTTTTTACCTATGTTCAAACCATGTATCAGATGACCAACATCAACAAAAAGTGACCGTTATAGACGGAGTGGTTTGAATTTGCAACCCTAAATGGCGTAAATTGTATTACATCATATTTTTGTATATTAATTCAACAGGTAATTATAACGTTGACCCTCGTTCTCCGACACGTATAAGTATTCCTGATTGACTTCCAGGTGTTTTTAATGTGATTTATGTGTATATGCATACCACATTTGCAACAAACCTCAATTAAAACTTCCGTGTTTCCATCAAGAAATTCCCATAGTATGCTCACTGCATATCATATAAATGAAACGCGGAAATGAGTTTCGTTGATAGCGCCCTGTCAGTATTCGCTAGTGACTTGGAGGTGATAAGCAAAGGATTTTATCCTAACATAAATGCGTTGTCTTACCGCGAGAAACCAATTATTGGTTTCATGAATAAAATAAATCCATTAACACGGATTTTATTTTTTCATGTCAGTTTGATCCTTTTTCAATCATCAAACCATATTATGATTGTAGATTAGCGAAACAAAAGATCACTAAGTCGGAAGAGCGAATATAAACTTAGGCACACTGTTTTGCAAAACTAAAAAAATGTAATCATAAATTTTGCCTATCGCCTATCTCAGTTTGTAAATTCGCAGAGGATAAATTTAAAGGTACACCAAGTCGTTTAGCGCAAAGAATTTTTAGCGGCAGAAAAAAATACCGGTAAGGGGCTTGTTGTAACCCTCTCCCCTTCGTAGAAGTAGGAGTTAAAAGTATTTATCGCACAAGCTAAATTGCAAAGCAATCTTGTGAAACATTTTTCTTCCTAAAAGACAGGAAGTTGCTAGTACTTATTCATGTAGAATTTATTTTCATCACATGAAGGTAGAGGTTTCTTATCTATTCACGTTTGCCTTAGAGCAGTACGTTCCTCCTTGTAATTAGGTTTTACCTTGGCTTATTTCTATAAGAACAGAGTACAAGTCAGCCATTATTAGCCGCAAGAACTTTCTTATAGGAACTCAATTTGTATGCGACAAATCATAATGCTAACACCGTAACAACCCAATTAATATTATGGTAATTTGATAAAAAAATATTTAAATTAAACTACTACTATATAGAAACGTTGTTCAAAAAAGCGTACTTTATCACAATCATAAATAAATCACCTTTTTGACAAAGTTGAAATTTTTGAATTGTTCAGCTCTTTAGAATGATGCATCTGTTTAAATATGTTTACATTGTCAAAGTAGTAATCGTCTGATGCATATGACATAAACTTCCCATTTCGAGATTCTGTGCTTAAATTAACTCATTTCTATAGCTACTTTTTTGCAAAAATCACCGTTTGACAAAGTTGAGAATTTTGAACTTATCAGTACTTTAGAATAAACCTTGAATATCGTGATATGTTTATACAAAGACAAAGACAAAACAGTATTGCTCTTTAGAATAAACCTTGAATATGTTTGTATAAAGTTAAAATATCATTGCCTGATGCAAAGCGTGTAATCATTTTGGAGGCCTCTTATTGGTTGCGTATCCCACAAGTATGCAATAAATATTCCGTCCGTCTTATACTATTTGTGAATGATTTTCGATCATTTTAACCAGTCACAGATTTTTTTGCACATGCTGAGGCCTAGTAACATTTTAAAACATTTCTCTTCCCTGTAGAACGAAAGTTGCCAGTACTTACATTCATGTAGATTTACACTATATGTTTTCTGATGATTGTTTCCGATCATTTTAACCAGACACATATTTTATAACACAAGCTTAGGCTTAGTAACAATTAATTATATTTTCCTTCATGTAGAACGAAAGTTGCCAGTATTTACATTCGTGTAGATTTTAATTTGTACATTATGGAGGCAGAGGTTTTTAATCTATTCAAGTATGCCTTAGAGCAATACTTACCTTCGTGTAATTGGGTTTTAGCTTGGTTTAATTCGATAAGAACTGAGTCTCAGTCAGTCATTATTAGCCGCAAGAACTTACTTTAACTTAATTTGTATTCTGTACTAATCATAACGCTAACACTGTTACTATCTAATTTACAGCTTTGACAATTTGATTAGAAAATGTCTTAATTAAAATGGGATACCGGAAAGGTAAATCAAATAAATATATAATTTTGTTATGTCTTTATTAAAACATTCAATATCTTTTACAAAATAAAATATGCATAATTATTTCGGTTAAGAAAACATTTTAGATAATCAGTGATGAGAATTAATCGTATTTTGTATTCTGTAATTAGGTCATCAATTACATATGAATGATAGGGTTCTTGAAATGACAATATTATTCATTTTTGTGACTCGTCACATGGGAAGATGGTAGTTGTCGGAACATGCCTGGTACATGCATTTCCCATGACAACAATAACACAGAGATGTTCCACATCCGAAATCTAAAAATAATCTTTTAGCTTAAAATATTTAAACACCTCAAGTTTTTTCAAGATCGAAGTATGGGAAGCCGTTGCACCCCCACCAAAAAAAAAAGATACGCTGACAAGGAGGTATGGTAGGCCCAAAGAGAAGAGTGAGCAGGATCATCATGTCTAACCCTGATAAGAACGAATGCACTTGTCTAATCATTAAATGGTGATGCATTCTTTAAAATGACCATGATGACATCAGGTGCATAAAGTCCACATTGTACACGATATAAATTTGCTTACCATTGAAAAGAAATATTCATGTTAAAGCATAGCAGAACATGATGTTAACTGTGTCACAAAATGAGATGCTTGTAGATTTAGACAAGTAACCTATTTGGTATGACGAGTCACATTTTGTTCCAAGATAGAAGATAATTACTAAAATGATTTATATGTAACTGAATTGAAATATATGCATCATAACCATAGGATAAAAAATGAAACAAGACGAAAAATAAATGGATGGGTATCCTCGATTTTTATAGCAAACTGAACCAAATTCTTACTTGCAAGCAATAAGCAATATGTTGAAGACGGTTTTCAATTAAAAAGGGATTATACTGTGTTCAAGAAATAATGTTATCTAAAGATTAAAACAACTTTATTGACGTATTTCACGTTCGCAATAACACTTTCTGCTTATTGAGGCTACAAAGTAACAGACTTTGAACAAGCAATATATAATATGCAAGCAATAACGTTGTATCTCCATTTCCAGCCAAACTAAGTTTTCTTATGAAGCTTGGCTTACTCTTCAGAACACAAAACTTGAATTTTCTAATGTTAAGGTCTTATAATTAAAATCAGGTCTGGTTATTGTTATTATATTCATATCAGCCTTTATCGCTACATAGTTATACGTAAGCGTAGATTAATCTGAGAAAATTCTTTCGAATAAATTGTTATTATAGAATAGGCAAAAGGAAAGGTTGATTCAATATGGAAGTAACTTAAACCAGTTACATAATAGAATCATTATCTTGTGTATTCCGGTGTAGCAGGAATGCAAGTCCCCTGTTCTTATTGTCCGGGGTGTACATTAAAGTATAGGCTGACATCTCTCACGCAACATTATTACGCTTTATTCCGTTATGGTCTATGGAAGCCGGACTACCGTTTCAGGGGAACTACGATGAAAAAGTAATCAATGTCCTCCGCGAATGAAAGTCCGCCTTCCCTACACCATAACAGAATCAAGTGTGAATCTAATGTTGCAAGACAGTTGTTGGCCTAATTCCTATTTTAATGTACGACCCGGAGAGTAAGATACCGGTTACAAAAAGGACAGTGAAGAGTGAACATTTAAGTCACACCAGACAAGTATATAGGTACTTCAATAAATTGCAATTATAACTACAACAGGCCACTACATGATAGGGTGCCACCAGAGACCCTAGGGTCTCTGGTGGCACAGGTATGTTTGAATTATGCTATACAGCCTCTCTTGAAATATATCAAATTTGATAAAAACGTTATGATTATTATAGTTTAGGAAAAGCTTGAGCGGATAATGTCCACACTTGCCAAAAAAGAGTTGACTCTCGTTTTATGAACTTATGAAAGTAAATGCATGCAAAGAATCTGATAAATAGGCAAAAATTACCGCCGTTTTGCAATCGCTGCAATGGTGTAGTGGAAAGCAACTGATCTGTGAATCTAGTAATAATGTATGTATGAAGACACTTTTTATTGTTTGTAAAATGTGTGTCTATTTCCAAGTTAAGTGCGTGATAGTATATTCCAAAGGCTCGGTTGTCATTTTTTCTATCATTTATTTATTTAATTAATTTTATTTATTTATTTTAATAGGATATTGAAACAAGTTTGATTTGATTTTCTTTGCTTGCCACACCATATGTTTTATAGACTTAACTATTTGTCGACGATTGTAAGGTTCCGCTAGGGTCCAATACACAATATGCAATTAAGTAAAACCCATAAAAACAGTACACGGTCATGAAGGTTCTGTTCAACTGGATCAAATTTATCTAGTCAATAAGCAAAGCTAGAAGTCTCGAATATATATATTCTGAAGTTTAGCAACATGTAAACTTCATTTAATATTTCAGTGATCGATAAAAAACATTACATTTATTACCTAGATAAAATGACCCAAATATGATAAGATACTAATCATGCTAATGATAAAGGTAACGTTTGGTCAATTACTGTCGTTAAATGTGGCGTAAACCTGGTACAACTGATAACAACGGGACAACTGATGTTCTCATTTCAATTCATGATTGTTTGATTGTGGCTAAGTGGTCTTAAAATAAAATACATAATAATGATAATTTTCCTTTATGCAATACACGTTTATCTATACTTAGTAGTTTAATGAATGCACAAATATAATTTAGTGTTGGTTAACCCTAGTCTAACCACGCCTTTTTTGTAACACGTCTTAATCACCTTGTTTAGGCTTTCGCCATGGAAACCCCACTTGGTACTGGTACCAAGTAATCTAAAGGAAGCTTATCTTCAACAGGGCTCCAAGATGTTTTCTAAATTCAGTTTCAGTCTAACCAAGGGGGTTTACATTTTTTAGAACGGAACCCCATATGAACTTAGTTTTGCTATCAATAGATAGATATGGTCTTCCCCTATCCAATGGTACCAAGATCACAAATATCGGCAAAGGTGTTACGCAATTAGACGTTATATGTTTTTCAGTCGAATTTTGGCAAAAATGGACACCAAAATCAAATGTTTTCTAAATAACGGAATTTCATCGGGTTTTTTTTATGTATAACGAAGGATAATTATTATTCTAAAATGCCCTGCAAGTTTCAGCCTCATAGCATACGTATGTTTTTCAAAATTGCCATTTGAAATTGTCAAATATGTCGCCGATTTGCAACTACACCCCAACTTTGACGTCCTACCCTAACACTACCTGAGGTGGTACCCTCCCCCTATTTTTTTCATCAAAACGACCGAAAAAAAAATGTAAAAGAGATTACCCAAAAGCCTGGGGTCGGCTACTTTTGCGGTTTTATGCTGCGGGGAAAAACCTTAGGGTTTTTTGTAACCCCCCAGGTAAGACGAGGCTTAAAATTAATAGACATATTCATATTTCTTAAATAGGGAAGACCGAGGACAGGTGAGTGTATCAGGATATTGAAGGACAGCAAGCTACTAAATTTGCTTTAATTAGATAGATTTGTGGTGTCTTATCTTAATAGCCAAGTATGATATGTAAAACATGTACCTTTGAATAAGAAGTAAGTGACACGTTTAACAATTATCCCTAGAGTAAGGAACAACAGCTGTAACAGGCATGTGGGACAATTGTAACACAAGTGGCTCTTTTATATCGAACTGTAGACAATTTGGGAGATTTTATGTAGAGGGATTACGTGCCATGAGATCTAAAAAAAACCCCAAAACTAACGACAAAATCATACAATTCACGTGAACGGTATGACATTTCGTCCTTTTCGTATATCTGATTGAACTGCATTTTTTTTTTCGTTTTATATACTAATTTTAAAGGTCTTACAGGAAAGATATATTTTTTATAGCTCATGAATATGAGGTTTAATGTGTAATCTAGCAGATTGTACATGTATTAGAAAATAGACATGTAGTTTAGTAAAACAACTACCATTACAGGGCTTCAAGTCCGACCTTATCCGACAGAAAAGTTTTTGCGCCCAAGTTGTTGCTATTTTTTCCAAAACGAAAAATTGAATTGGTCATTGTTAGCTCATTTGCATGAGACTTAAGTACTAACTGTCAATACACGAAAGCATGAAAAACATCGAAACTGATATTGTGCACCTTTTTTTACCTTGCCGAGTATAAATCAGAAAGTCGTTTTCCAGCAGGTGAACGTACAGCCACATCAGACTCACAATTCGGACGCGTATCTTAATTTGGATTGAAACAAAAGGTTAAAACAGCTGAAACGGGTCGAAACACGTACATGTACACATTTCGCGATTGGAAATTCCCTATTCACCACTTTTAACGAATTCTAGATGATCCCTGAATTATTACTGCCAAGGTATTTCTTCATCTACGTCATCCTTTCATGTGCACCGGAATCATGGCAATGAACAATGGAATGAATATTATCTGCTTCACTGCGAGTGAGGTGCAGGGATTGTGTATTTTGGACAACATTTTTCCATTCAATGGCAATACTCCATTCATTTTTTTAAAGAACGGCGCAATTCTGCCAAAAGTCAATAACATTGCCGTCATTTTTCATCTTTCGCCAAATTATGTTGCTTTTGTGATCAGGACACGTTTCGAAGCTTTTCAATACAATTTACATAAATGTAAATGACATTTTCACAGGTACATTTATCGTATATGCAAGAAGCGTTTTTCCATGAATTTGACAGCTTGCGCTATTTGTTCATGCACCACACGCCTATCAGAATTAAGATACTCTCCGTATCTTACACCTAAGGCGGGTGGGGATGGTTACCAACCCCTTAACGGATCGTCGCAGATTGCCCCAAACGCAAAACAAAGCGACCCTGGACATCTAATTAATTGTTTTTTACATCCTTTGCAGTCATTTTATTGAAAAAAGGTCGGGGATTTCACCTTAGGTGGGGTAGGGTAAGCCGTCAAAGTCTGTGGGTAAGGGGTGGTAACACCCCCTCATATAAAAGTCACCATTTTGAAATATATCTGCATGCTAACGAGCCTTATATTACTGAACATGTTGGAAATACCGTTTCCCTTATTCATTAGCAAAATATTTAGAACTTTTATAGCGAATTTTTGATTTTGTTTTTAATTTTGCCGAAAATCAGATTTCGGCGAAATGTTCTGACCTAAAGTACTTTATGACGTCATAATTACGTAACGCCTTGACCTATTTTCATGATTTTGGTATCAATAGAAAGAGGAGACCCTACCCTATACTATGGTTTAAAGCAATTACACTTTTGGCACGTCAATTTCATTTTCACAGGTAGGGGTGGTAATCACACACACCCCCCCCCCACACACCCCTTAAATAATGACGTAGTAGAAAATAACTTAGGTGGACAAGGGTTACATCGGATACGGGTATCAGAATTTTGATAGATTTGTTGATACATGGGCATCGAAGTTAAGTCGTAACCAAATTGTGACGTCCGCCGAACTGACATTATGAGTGTTATCATTCACATGGATTTAATTTCTTTTGTGAGTTCAGAGGTTAAAACGGTGCTATTTTAGTATTCAGTTAATAAAGGTGATTATGTTTACAACATGTTACAGAAATAATAGCTTAAATTTATCCAAGTTCTAATGAATAGTAATGTCCATATTCATAAACATATTTTTGAAGATGAAGAAAAAATGATGAAATCATGTACTTTTTGTAATACCCTTTATTTTTAAAAACGTAGCTTTTTAGTACACTGGGTGGAAGAGTAATAAGGATGCCACAGGCCTAATAATGAACAAAATTTCTCAAAAAAATGAGGTTGGATTTTTTTAAATAAAAAGGCATCTATTATGTTTTTTAACACTCCAGAGGACCATTAAACCACTGATAACTCAATTTGTGAAATTACTCCTAATTGCGCTCAGGTCTTTATTTTGAGTTACAT
>JXSR01S013468.1:5053-19663 GCA_000969725.1 Ophiothrix spiculata
CCATTTTAAAACTGTCACAGTATACTTAACAGTGATATAGTAAATAATCCAATTAAAAACGCCCAACTAAAAAGGAACTGGATAGATTTAAATCACGAACTGTTTTCTGCAACACCACTAATTGTCACAGCCACGATCCTTCTTTTCAAAGTAGACTTGCTATAAAACATACCCTTTTTCTGATAAGTAGAGAAAGAATTTACAAATGTCAGTACAGCCTGTCAGTAGTTCAGATTATATTCTCTTAAAAATTGAAGCATTTAATAATTCACCGGTGAATGATATATTCAGCGCGCGATAGTGTTTCTAGAAATATTAACCCTTGTCATACCAACGTGTATTTTGTAACGTTTGTTACTAACGGGGGGGGGGGGTTACCACCCCCCCATATGAAATTGAACTGCTAAAAGTTGCTTTGCTTTATACCATAGTATATGGTAGGGTCTCCTCTATCCATTGATACCAAAATCATGAAAATCGGCCAAGGCGTTACGTAATTATGACGTCATAAGCACGATTTTGGGCAAAAATGGCCACTAATGGTGTTTCTAATATGTTCTGTAAGTTTAAGGTGAATACCATGCAGATATTTTTCAAAATGGCGACTTAAAATTGTCTCAGGTGGCAACCACCCCCCCCCCCCTACCTTCCGACTTTGACGAGGTACCCTGACCCCCCTGAAGGTGGTACCTACGAATTTTGTTCGCTAAAATGACCGCAAAGGATGAACTTACAACTGCCCAAAACCCCTAGGTCATATTCGTTTGCGTTTTTATGCGACAGGGAATCATTCGTTAGGGGTGGGGGTGGTAACCACCCCCACCCCACCCGCCCCCCACCCCCCTTGGTAAGACAAGATTTAATATATCAATAATATTTTGCATGTACCAGATCATTTTGGTAAAGATATCGTGCTTTTAGATATATCTATCATTTCTAAACTTTAATAAAGTTATTTTAAAATGAAAAACACACGTTCTAAAATTGAAGCTTTAGGAAAATAGAAACACTGCCATTAGTTTGCTTAACATCTAAAGAACGAATCGGGTGAAATACGTATCGGCATAGTAAATTACGAGATATGGGCCATTGAAGCTGACCAAAATCAGTGGCGCAGGGGGTGTGGGGGAAGGCAGACTGCACCCCCCCCCCCCCCGACAAAAAATCGAGCGGGAAATCGGGACAGCAAGCGGGAAAAATCGGGAAGGATAAGAAAAATGAAAAACGGGTGTCACTATAGGACCACACCACCTGGTGTTAAATCAACACCAACTTTGGTGTTACAATTTATGATGTGACACTGCGTGGCGTTAATTTTGACACTATGACACTGTAACAGTGTTAAGTTAACACCATGCAGTGTCATATCGTACATTTTAACACCAAAGTTGGTGTTGATTTAACACCAGGTGGTGCCATGGTCCTATAGTGACACCCATGGTGTTAGATTTAACACCGCAGTTTTTGCAGTGTAGTACTGTGTCTATTTACTAAGGTTTCTGTCGAGATTGTTTTTTCATGTCGGCATGACGCAATAATTTATTGTCGACGTCGACATATGTGTCGATATAAAGGTGATATCAAGTTAAGAGTTGGATTTTGCCAGAAAAATGAAATTGTTTGGGTAAGCTTGATGACGCGTTTTAGACGTAGACGTATCTATATAGTAATGTGATAGTTCTTTATGCGTACGACAATATGGATGATATAAAATTGATATTTTGTAACTTTTTGTTGTGTACCATCATAAAAACAGTTGTGCTACGACAAACAACAAGTATTAAATTATTTATGCAATACTTTAAAGCACAATTGTTAAATAAAAAGCCATAAATTGACAATTGAACGCTTTTATTTTTTGAAATTTTACTTGCCCAGTTTTGTCGACAAACGAGATTTCATGCCGACATGTCGAGATATGCTTTATGTCGACACAATGTCGACTAAGGCATGTCGACAGAAACCGTACTATTTCCAGCCTTTCTATTCCCATAAAGTATCCCATCAACATTTTGCCTTATCTGAACACATGGACTAACATTGCATAACAGGCATCGTTTTGCCTTCAGTCAATATGTATACAGTGGGTCTCAGAAAGAGCATGTTTGCATGTTAAGTTCTTGGGTTTACTGGATAGTCAGAAAACATGTTAAGGTGTAATGTCATATAGTCCATGAAACAGACTTCAGTATAAACTATTTGTTTAATTTCAATTAGAATTCTAAAACAGAAGTTTTGCTTTGTCAAATATTTAGATGCAAAATCTTCTGGTCCGATTTCAAGATTGTGAAAGTTCCTCATGAATGAAGTACTGTTAAGTATAATTGTTCTTTTCCTAACTCAGCTATGAAGCTCTGTGACAATGTTTACAAACTAAATATGCACACTTTCTTTTATTTATCTGTTTATGCTGTTAACATGAACAATTTTGATAAAAAAAAACAAGGAATGCTCCCAAATATCCGATTAAACATGACTTTTGTTACACACTGCTGATTGAAATGAAACACAACGGTATCTTGAAGTTCATGAACTATGCAACCCTTTCATACTTTCTGATTACGCGCAAAGATTGTATTGTTTTTTCGGGTTCTGGAACACGATCATGACGGTAGGCCTACTTTCTAGCACAAATGATTTCTCACTGCAAAGACAACAATTATGTATCAATCCATGGGTGGACTCATAGTTCTTCAAGATCACTTTACCACTCCTCTATAAATTACATGTATAGCAAACTTACCAAGTGTAAATGCGATCAACTTCCCATTATAGGTCCATATTGCTTCTACTGTATGAACTTCATTTTTTCTTATAAACGTTGTTCCCATTTCGTTATATGTGATTCTACTGACGATCTGGCGATGTAATGTCTCCCCTCTAATGATCTATGCCAAAATACCATCTGAAAAGAACATCGAATAATCCACGGTTTATGACGGCATCATAATATTTCGTTTACTATATAGTCCTTTTGTCTCTAATATCTTCAAAACAAAAACAATATTTGTTTTGAGAAATAGGCCTACACCATGATCCGTAAATTCATGGCATTCATAAGACGAATATTCATCTTTTGTTTTATAATAGGCCTGATAAACAACATGGAATTATGTCTCATAATAGTTCATTGACCGGATGAACTTGTAACAACCTGTAAGTGATGGTGAATAACAAAGGTTTTATTGCCAGTGATCCCATAATGAGTCACTCTGAGGGTATCCCCATTAGTCCACATCGTGGGCAAGTGATGCCAAAACAAAATAAGAATTTCAAAACTGCGTCTGCTATTTTTTCGAAATCCTCAAACAAGCATTCAAGTTGCGCCACATGTACCACAGGACAGTTCCTAGTCCTAGTTCCGACAAAGATTTGCTTGCTTACTTCAAACATACGTGTCCCGAACATACACGTCAAAGTGTCACGCACGTCACGAACAACATACACGTCAACGTGTCACGTCACGTCACGAACATACAAGTGTATGTTCGTGGCGGCATAGCGTGACCAAGAAAAAGATGAATAAGGGTTGTTTTTGAGGATTGAAGGGTGAATCAGGTGGAAGCGTTAGTTTATCAAACGCAGCAATTTTCAAGGGTTTATTGTAGCTTCAGAACCCTCCACCCTTTAGGGGCGTTTTAAAAAACCGTGTTCACGCTATGCTTGCGATTACAGCCCGCTAGTCCGAAGGTTCGCTAGTCCCGAAGGTTCGCTAGTCCGAAAATGAAAAAAAGTTCGCTAGTCCGAAAATGAAATAAGGTCCGCTAGTCCATAATTCAAAATGGCTCGCTAATCCTAAGGTTCGTCAGTCCGAAAATGAAATTGGGATCACTAGTTCCGAAAATGAAATACGGTTCGCTAGTCCGAAAATGAAATAGGGTTCGCTAGTATTAAAATGAAATAAGGTTCGCTAGTCCGAAAATAAAATAAGGTCCGCTAGTCCAAAAAACAATTAGTTTTTTTAGTTTGCAACCCATTTTTTTTTCGGACTAGCGGACCTTTTTTCATTATTCCGATCTTATAGTAGTGACAAATTTAACTTACACTTTTTCTATATTTGAATGAAGGGTCATCATATTATCTACATATAGCATTTGTTAAGTTTCATCTGGCTTAAATATGCTTACTTTTTCTGTTATGGCCATTTGTCGAATTAAATTCGGGATCCCGAATTTAATACCACATGTATTAGTATAGGAGAGCATATGCTTTTTATCCTTTTTCGGTGGCAAAACAATTCTTTTAAACAAAATACACTTGAAAACGCCTTTAGATAGTCATATTCCTTCATTTTATGCTGTTCTTACTATAAAACATTTTTGACCAAAATCTTAAAGACCCATGCTGGTTGACCAGGCCAACTGGCTGGCATTGCCTCAACATATGGAAACTAAATAAGCACTTGTAATCTTACGAAGCCCTAAGTGGCCATAAAGGTTTGACCCCGTCACCTTTATTCTCTATTTCTGTTTGTCTGTAAAAGTGTCTGTGAGTTCATGGAAACCCCTGATCCTTGTAAAAATGTCACCAGTAAATTCCTTCCAATTTGTATAATTGGTTACTGCCAAACATCTATCTCCCTGGAGTCTGTGGCCAACTCGGCCCTTTAATAGTTACTGCTTTAATGATACAGGCAAAAATGTGTCTGAAAGTGGCCCATAGAAACATATATATAGGATAATTTATTTTTGTTTTAAACAAAATATTCCAGTAATTCGGCACTTTTTTTAACCATATTTCTTAAACGAAACATAATATGGGCGTGAAAATTTAGAAGGGTTATGAGAAAAATATGCGCTTAGTTCATGTGGCATCAAAATCTCCAATTTGATTTTGTGAGTGAAAGTGATCGGAAAACTTCACACAGGAAAAAACTGATTATTTACCTTATTGAAGGCGATAATGAGACGAGGTTCTAGTTAGGGTTTTGTGAAAGTTTCACAAGTATGGGTGGTTTATTTGCCTTTATTAGGCATTTTATTGAATAATCATTTTTTACTACATGCCTACACTTTCTGCCTATTTTTGGACGGTTTCAGTTTTAATTTTTGTTATGAATGTCATTTTACGCATTACACCTCAAATTCCACGATTTCCACCGAAAATTGGGGGCTTCATAACAAAGGACATTTACTTATATTAACCCTAACCGCGTAAAACCATACAAAACCATTCAAAGCCTAAGTCCAAATACGTCACCCATCAATCATTACGCAATCACCCAAGTCTATATCTAAACACGGAATGGCTAGACTGCCTGAGTTCCCCCCGTAGCACGAAGCCCACACTCTCGCCTTTTTTCTCCCCCCCCCCCTATGACGTGTTTGTACTTAGTTTAGTTTACCCATAGATTAATAAAAGTCCAGATAGGCAACTGTCTATTTGCACCCTAAAAATCCGGCTAAGTTAGGGGATTGCGCCACGCGGGCGTCATGCCTAGGCCGACGCTGCGTGAGTGCGTAGTGACTCCGCTGTGCGTTGTGTCGCGCGCTACTATTTCTTGACTACATCGCAATACGCATCTTACATTTTGCCGCCAAATTGTGCGTAAGCAAAGAACAACGCTTGACTAGCTCAATCCCCTAACTTAGCCGCATTCTCAGTCAAATTACCATTTAGTTGCCAGAGTACGAGTTTACCCCTTCCCCGTGAAAAAGCTAAAAACGGTGGGAACTGTTAGGGTTAATGAATAAAACAATAAATTGTTTTTAAAAGTAGCTTAAAATGGTTAATTATTTTAAAAGTAGTTTTATTATTAGTTACGTTAAGCCAAATACATTGTAAAAGTCTAATTGGGTGTAAGCCTATAATTGTCCTCAGTTGCAGTTTATCAGTAGCAATTGATCAGTATCATTATTAGCAGATTAGTGTTAATCAGATCATTTGAGCATTGATTTTTGTCTTTAAAAATCTGTGATTTTAGCATATCGTAAATGAAATGAACAATGTCAAGGTATACTTTACAGCTATTAGACACATATTAATCAAAGACCATTCCATATTTATATACGTCACAAGTGGGAATTTGATTATAAAACCAATTAAAATCCAATTTAATCTGCACTGAACCTTGAACTTCTAATTAATTTTTCTGCACACTATACATGGATCCAATGTATCACTGAGAAGGCCTATCTGGCGAAAGGGATCACACATACAAATTGTCAAAATCCATTCATCAACTAGGCTTACCATTAGGCCTATATGATATAAAAGTAGGCCTAACAAGGTCCAAATATGCTTTTAAGTTGCTATTATGTGATGTGATGGTAGAAATGCAAAAGAGCCAAGTAACAGAAATCGGACCAGGAAATCAAAACATGCTGAAATGTTTCAAATGTTGACCCTTTGATCCTTTTTATAAGGCGTACTTTAAACTGGCTGAGGCCTGGGCTACAGTGTGATAGCGCCTATGCCTAACTTTTCAACTTCTGGCATGCTAAAATCTTTTTTAACTTCACACATGTTACTAATGTGACTTTAATGTATCAACTATAGATCACTCAAATTATTTGTAATAGGCTTAACAACGCTAAACTAGTAACACGAACATGAGCGACACCAAAACGGCAAAGTTGCACGCTTTATCCGAGAATGAGCCCCATATTGCTTACAAGCCATCACAAGCGTCTACATGACGATGATACTGCCTATTTTTTTCATAAAACATTTCTGAAAACAAAGGGTTGACATGGTCCTTAAAGTTTGTCCAATCTCAGGATCAAATCAAATCTACAAACGACTTATAGCACTAATATTGGCGAGCCGACTGATTAGGCGAAGTTTTACCAAGACGGGAGAAAGAGTGAACTTTTTATTTTTTATCGGAAAACTATATGATAAGGCCTAGTAAAAAAAACACACGATGTTTCTCGTCCCCTCCCGCATCGTTTTTAAGGATTTTGAAAAATATTTTTTTATTTCTTGTATTTCATGCATAACTTATTTGTCAAAAAGGTTTGAAAAGTTTTAAGTTTATACAATAGATTTGCTTCAGTTCAATAAGCGTTTTAAAGCATATTTTGTTTTGATAAACCCTCCAGTATGTCCAAAACTCAAAAATAAAAAAGGCCTCCTCCTCTTCCATATGTCTTCCAATAACACATCTGGTACCAATGAACTGGGTGCGAATGGGTCATTAATGGGCGATTTTGCATTGTAATTGAAATAAAAGATAAAAAGTACCTCTTCCTCCTTTTTTCCAAAACCCGGACGAGAAACATGTTTTATTTTTTACTTGGCCTAAATTCACTTGATTTAGCGCCAATTTAATATGGCATATTATCAGTGCGCAAAAATGATTTCTACGAAAAATGAGGATTTATCAAATGTATCACAGCTTCTGCACATTTTGCAAGGCTCTAGAAAATGTAGTTTTCTTATAAACATTTCTGAACACTGAGTTTATGATCGCAAATTTACAAAATAAAAAGAAGTTTAAAACATCTTCCAAAAAAAAAAAGCCGGAAGCGAAAGGCCCAAGGGGATGAGAAATAAATATTTTTTACTCTGCCTTATTCATAAAAAGCTGATTATTTTTATTCAGAGTCTACATTAACCACATCCATCCATGATTCATCAATCGTCTACTAGGCCCAATCTGGATAGACAAATAGGTAAACATTGAACGCCTCACTTGAACCACACATTCACCACAAGCACTATCCCACCATACAGGCGTTACCCTAACGCAACTCTTGGCCTCGTTCTGAGTTCCAATACCTGACCCCACCGGCGATTCGACGCCACGTCAAAAACCTATAACTTTTTTTATTTGGGGGGGGGGGGGGATTGTACTCCTAGCCCTCATGCAACATGATCGCCACTTACCTCGTTTACGCGTAACCACGTCAAGTGTCAATGAAACCTGCAATATTCCACTGCCAATTCCAATTAGGGAAATCCCCACCAATGATCAATCCCTTGCAACAATTTAAATTTAGGCTGGAGTTTAGGTGAAGCTCACTCAACACCGACAACACCACAACCAAAGTGTAGTTTTTCACAACGAAAACAACCAAGTGCTAAAAATGCACTTTACTCCCGGACTTGTATCTTTCAATTCCTGTTAATTCTACTGCACTAGTTCTTTGCATGAACTGCGACGACAGTTGCATAAATTTAAGTTTGCTGTACATATTGTGAATGTCCATCGTCTAAATTTTCTGAAGATCTCGATCACCGGATCGTTCACACTGCAACACGGGCCTTAGTACGTCTGTCATAAGTGCTTCAGTCAAAATTTGAACAACATGTTACATTTTTCTGGAATCAAAACAATATTATTGTTCCATTTTTTGGTAGAGGACAAATCACAAACACATGGTTCACGAATTCAGAACGGCTAAATTGGCTAGCACGCATGACGCATGGCCCTGTACTCACAATGGATCAGCGATTCCATAAATAAGGTGTTCATGCACACATTCAGTACACAACATAATAGCAAGTAGTAGGGCCAATATGCATACAGACACGGTTTCTATTTGTGTTTACTCAAGTTATGACCTGAAGGTCAACTTATATTTGGCACTCTGTCTGAACTTACAAGAACTCAGACAAGCTCAACGACCACAACAACACAAATGCTGCAATTTATTATGCTACCGAACTTATTTGCACTTGGAACCTCACAACTAAATGTATGTCTCGAGTAGATACAGCAACAAACTTAGGCCTAATAACAACTGTTGTATTTGATCATAAGTCATGAATTGGTCAGAAAAAGTGTAACATACCACTAAAAGAGAAAAACATCACCAATCTAAATATTTCTCGACACAGGATTAAATATGGACATTTTAACACCATAAAAGTACACATTTTTAAAAGCTCATACTACAAGGATACCAAATATACAATTATACTGACATTATACAGGGTGTGTGACAATTATACAGGGTGTAACTAAAAAAATCTGTTAATTTTACTCTCTTCATAGACCTATTTTATTCTACACAGCCATCAACGTAAAACAAAACAGGTATGGATTTATATTGATAAAACACAGGGCTCTCAATAAGAAAAAGAACTTTTCACTTAATATCCATACGGTGAAATATACAGGGTGGTTAAAATCATATGCATTTCAAAAGGATTGTATGCCTCCCGGGCTATTTGGTAAGTTCTTTATATGTCTTATCAATAGTTGACAATGCTTGAGACAAGTTACATTCAAATTTCTGATTACTATGGCCATTTTGCTGCATTTTTGATATACAGGGTGATCAAACATGCAATATCTCTCAATAATTAACCTGATCCGATAGACTTTGGTTTATTTGTTACTGTTAATCCGTGCAATTATGGTATTATGCATTTACAACAAGTCATTACTGTTATTCATCCACGTTTTCACAACGTACGAAACGTGTCATGAACATTTTGACCATTGAACATTGTTGAAACTAGTGGTGGAAATACCCCGAAAATGACAAAGTTTATCCTCACCAAACTATAATTAATACATCACCTACCATTAATTTTGGGGCATGGATAGGTATATTTGTCTTTCTTTAAAACGTGTGTGAAAAATGATTCTTGTAGGATTTTAACTTTTGGCATGACGACTTTCGAAAGATTGGTAATATTTCACCATTTTGTGTACAAGTCAATGGGCTTTTCCTCCACCATCTTTTCCTCCACTGCCTCCCCTGTTGATTTGGCTCACATTTTGAGCCATAGATCTCATAATATTTGTTCAATTGTCTTGGAAAGTTTTGCATTTGAAAGACAATTAAATTGCCCAGATAACCATATCAAATTTGTTGCAGTAGGTATTAAACTTCTTGATTAAAATTACATTAAATTATGAAGAATGAGTTTTTATGTTACATCTCCCCCATATGTGCATGACCAATTCATGACCTATGATCATTTAGGCCTAGGCCTATTACAACAATAGAGAGTTGCAATAGAGACACGGCAGTTCAAGGGGATATATACCCCTTCTCCTCAGGCAAAGACAAAATGAGCTCTACAAAACACATAAAAACGTAGACTTTACAAAACAGAGCTTATAAACATTTCCAGCAGAGACAATTGAAGCTAATTGAAAAGAAATCGTCTCTGTTTCCAGACAGCAAAAGATTAGTGCACTTATCTGGGTGTAGGCCTAATTTTCTATCAAACTATAAATTTGACTATTGCAATAATATTGATTGAAAACATTAAATTGGGATAAAGGACTTTAAAAATTAGAAGTGTCATAATGCTTAATCTGAATAGAATGATTAGAAAAGTGGTAAAAATATATGATCTTTAGTAAAAAAAAAAAAATTAATTTGTACATCTTAATTTGATATCACAAAAATAAAGATGAGGGGAAATGAAACGTTTAACTGTCCCAGGCCCAGCACCTTACAGTAAAATACTGCATGGTAAGAATGGGTAGCTATTAACAAATAAAGAAATAAACCTTCCCACATACCACAATACAATAACTACAAATATGGTAAAAAGGTTAAGAATGTTCACCAAAAGGAAGGGTTAATTGGAAGAGAAAAAGATGCATCCATGTGTCCATCACAGACCAATCGAGGTAAACAAACAAACAAACAAACAAGAAAAGCTGACATGCTGTAAGGTGGACATGGTGAAAATGGATTTAGTGGTCATATTATAGCTAACACAATGCAATGGACACAAAGTGGACAGGAAAGGAAATTACATTATTAATTGTTGATGTTGATGCCATTTGGTTTAGTTGTGTTTAGTTTTAGAATCCACTCTTTTTCTAGATTTTTCCTCATGATGGTGCCATTCTTTAATAGGTGATAGAAATGAAGCACTGGTTTAGTAGTGTCCTGTATCCATATTACCTTTGAATATCCAACATCAGGGAGTAAACAAGACTTGTTCTGAAAATGGGCTTCAACATGAGATGTTGCAAGGGTTTGTTGATTTGCCTGTCAATAGTCCCACTAGGGTAACCTCTTGATTTGAGAAAATCTTTCAGTTTTGCGACTCTTGACACTGAGACAGATCAAAGTCAAGCAAATCCAAAGGGTTATTCATATGGGAAGACTTGACTATTCTTATAGGTATGTTTCAGATGGCATGATGTCCAATGAAGGAACCGAGTGGAAAGCCATAAAATTTTACCCATGTACTCTAGAGATCAAAATTGTCATCAAAACAACTTTAAATACACCCAAATCTATAATTGGAACAAAATATTGACAAAACATATAGTCCTTCCATTTTTTAGGGTTCTCATTCAAGGAGGGCAGTCAAATTTTCCAATATTAGAAATGCCAGATCATGAATACCAGTTTATCTAGTGTAGTGCGCCCATATTGTCAGATAGCATTAAGTCTAAAGAGCACTGATATCATTCAATGTAAATATTTATGTTTAAATTTAGAGTAGTACACTTTAATGACAATCTTATCAGTGAATAATCATTTGTTATTAGCTGTGTGGTGTTTTGGATAGACAAATTGGGCCAATTTTAACCAAATTCGACATAACATGAATGACAAATGTTTTTCAGACTAACTTGACTACTGTTAACTCATCTAGTATGTTTTTACTGGTTCCTTGCTCATATCTTTTTGAATTGCTAGAGAAGCCATGCATATATTCATAGGGGGGGGGGGGCAAGAAAAAAAAAGCTGAGGAAAAGAGGAGGGAAGGGGAAAGAGAAAAGTCAGTACAGCTTCTTTGCCGGGCACATCTCCCACATGCAAACACAGCCAAAACACAAGCCTTACGTTTAAGTTGGTATAATACAAAAACCACCCCAACGAAGGTTGCAATGAGGGGACAGTTAGAAAGTTATATATTTGAATGCATCAAAAATTTTGACACTGACTTTGTTGTCATCCCGTTATAACAAGAAAATCCCTTTGAAAATCTGATAGCTTATTTAAGCTCTCTGATCTTCAAGAAGGCCCAATCCTCCCTTTATTTTTGGTGTTGTGTTTTTGTCCCACCCCTTAAAAATGTTGCCTGCAATGAAAAAATGTGTAGGCCTACGCACACCATGCATCGAAAATAAGAGACTTTAAGGGAAAAGGGAATCCATCTGCTCAGGAAAATATGAATCCTAACTATTTTTTAAACATGAAAAGATAAACAGTTTCCACTGCATTTGCCGGGACTCGAACTATATTATGGCAGGGGTTAGTCATGCATTACGAAGCGAGGGATCTACCGCTGAGCTATCAAGGCAGCATTGAGATCGTGAACTAAAATCTAAAACATAAACTTTGACATTAGAATGCCATATTTTTCTTTTGTTTACACAACAATAGCAATTTTTGCCTCATTAGAATGCTCAATTTGTAAGTAAATTATGCGAATGCGTATATCAGACAAACTGTAGATAATGTAAATACTAAAAACAGGCAATTCACAGCTCAAAGAGGGCGAACTCAGAGTCCTCATTCACGTCCGTTTTTTTTGGCAAAACAACACGGGTTTGTTACATTATCATTCAAAATCAACACAACATATTTATAAAAAATTATTTGTAATTCAATAAGAAGTATCAAGTCTACAATCTGTCAAAATTTGAAAACAGCCGAATGTTCGAACATCTTGAAATTATGAGGTTTCGGCGAAAAAGGCGTCAATTTATCGAAGTAGTCTATTGACGTCATTTTGACCTTGATAATGGACGTGAAATCACTAGTAAAGATTCATGTATAAACTAGAGACTCTATTACATATGTACGCCAAAAATTGTGATATTCTGGTATGTGTAGTAGGTAAAAACTTGCAGTTAATGACTTTCAGCCGAGCGATTTAGGGACTGTAGCCTCAAGAAATTTGGTAATAAAGGATGCACCAAATTGTACAAATGCAAAATTGTTCATCCCTTAGACATGTTTTGTCTATTGCTGAATACGTTTCCATGGAGTACCTTGCGAAGTTTTTTGATGGAAAAAGTGCTTACTTGAAACATCAAGTAGGAAAAATCTATACGCACCAAATCGAGTAATTTGTGTTTTGACTCTGCCAAAATTCCTAAGGGGCACATCCCCCTCAGACACCCCTACACATTATCTTTGTCTTGTTGTGATTGCATCAAAAATGTTAACATATTGCTGTGTTTTCCTGGAGTACCTTTCTCAGATTTTGATGGAAAAAGTGTAAGCATCAAGTAGCAGATCTATGCACCAAATCAAGTAGCTTGTGACTTGAAATGCCAAAATTTTCAAATTCCTGAGGGGCCACATCCCTCTCAGACACCCCCTACACATTATCATTGTCTATTGCTGTGTTTCCTTAGAGTACATTTCCCAGATTTTGATGGAAAAAGTGCTAACTTTCAGCATTAAGCAGCAAATCTACACTGTTACACTGTTGGGCAATTTTTTAGCGTTGGTTAAACTATGAACAACCCATTTGTTGGGTAAATAATATTAACCAACTGTTGGTGAAATTTTACCCCATATTTGGGTAATAAGCAAAAACTTTTACCCAACAGTTAGGTAATTAGCCAACATTGTACGCAACGTTGAAAATTATTTACCCAGAAGTTGGGTTGTTCATAGTTGAACCAACGTTGGGTAAATTATTTCCCCAACGTTCTAACAGTGTATGCACCAAATCGAGTAACTTGTGTCTTGAAATGCCAACATTTTCAAATTCCTGAGAAGGCACATCCCCCTCAGACACCCCTACACTTTCCCAGATTTTGATGGAAAAAGTGCTAACTTGAAGCATCAAGTAGCAAAATCTATGCACAAAATCGAATAATTTGTGTTTTGAAATGCCAAAATGTTCTAGCTCCGGAAGGGACACATCCCCCTCCGACACTAATACACATATTTTGTCAAAAGTAGTACCAATAACTCTATTATTTGTTGGCACAAAACAAAGCTTTATTTTAATGCCAAAAATAGGCCTACCTCTAACCTTTCCCCTCCTTTACAAAGGTCTGGGAACGGCCCTATACCCAACATTGTGGAGAGCTCCGCTCGCTTGCTCGCTACACTCGGATGAGTCAACAAAAGTTGGGCCCCCCTCTTGACCAAACCTGGATCCGCCACTGTCCATGCTAACTTAAGATTTTAGTTCTGTGCCAAAATGACAACATTAACAGCTGGATCGCCAATTAGTGGACCAACAATCTCAAAAAGCTAGTATGAACAAACGCAGTGTATAATTAAAACAATCTTTTGTCTCCTTTGTTTTGGAAACCCTTGAGTTTTTCATCCTCTGCGTCAATTTCGTGGTTACATACAGCCTTAGCTGGAACACTGCTTTCAATTAGTAATACGGTATAGAAATTAAATGTACCAACTACAATAACTGTATCAGTTTTCTTACAGCTTAACATTAGTTAAGGTGTCTGGTCCATGTGTACTGGTACACACTTGTTTGGATTTTGCAAGTGCAGCAACGCGCATACCCAGTATACGCAGATTAGTGTTTTGAAGCCAAAAAATGTCACATTTTCTCATTTTTCTTGTTAAATAGGTTGGTGACCCCCATTTAATGTTAATTGAAAGAACATAGTTTTATGAAAAAATTGACACAAAATTTCAGTGGGAAGTTTTGAATCAACACTAAATAATGTCACTTTTGCCACATTTCCCATAGACCCCTGAATTAATTTTTCCCAAAAAGCTCCGAAAATGCTATTTTAAACTGACTCGC
>JXSR01S013468.1:24777-36017 GCA_000969725.1 Ophiothrix spiculata
GGCACAGTTGGAACGACATCATCAAAAGGGTCACAACGGGTCAGTCATGACTCATAGGACGACGACGACGATATTAATTAATAGTTTGTATTACACATGTAGGTCAACAATATTGTCTTTGTAGGATTTTATCTTCAATAAAATAGATATTTACCATTAAATAAGATTGGGTGGAGTCAATCACAGAGGAGTTGGGAGAGATTAAGCTTTAATTTCAGTACTAAACATGGTTTCTTGTGTTTTCTTTAATAGGAACAGTACAATTGCATTTTGTCTGTGGGTGTTGTTATCTGTTTTGTTAGTGGTTTTTGAGTCATACCAGTTCTATGAATTATTTTTCTTTGATGAAAGTGATCATTCTGACAATTTTTACAAGAACCAACAGACAAATATAATTCTTTTAGTTTTCAAACCTTTGTACTAGCAGGCTGCAGGGCGCACACCACTAAATACCTAGCACTCGCAATCTAAAATCGGGAAAATTGACTGCCCTTCTAAAAACAGGACTTAGTTCAAAACGTGTAGAAGGGCAATATGTTTGGTCAATATTTTGTTCTAATTATAAAGTTAGGTTTATTTAAAGATGATCTGATGCCATTTTTAATCTCCAGATTAATTTGGTAAAATTTAAAGGGTTTTCCTTAATTTGCGCTTGATTCTGGAAATACAAAATTCGGCTGTCGGTGATAGGGGGCGTTATACTTCAGCGTCCAGTTTCTTGAAAATTTTGCCTTGAAGGTGTACTTTTATCATCATTTTGTGTTAGAAGAGATCATAATCATCTGAGAAAAGGCAGTGTTGAAGCAACCAGTTGCTTTATTATTTAGTTCTCGGGTGTTTTTAGGAAGCCATTTTGTACAGTAAGTCAATGGGAAGCTCTATTGTGGTGTGACGCCTGCAACCTATTATTTAAAGACCCTAGTTTTTGATTACACTTAGAATTAATCAAGTTAGCTCAATTGGCTTGTGGTGCGAAAGGTCCCGATTTTGAACCCCGATGGTGCCAAAAGTTGAGTGTGCTAGAAATTCAGTTGGACAAGGAACTAACTGCTTATTGTCTCATGAAAATCCATAAGAAACTCAAGGATCTGATCCGGGCAGCGATGGTGCATATGTGGGCTGATCAAGGTTCAGCGCCCCTAGAGGTTGCCGCAGAACCTGAAATGATGCTTGGTGTGGAATGGAGCTTACTTGGGCCACAGTGGTCAGCGAACTAAAAGTGTGCAGAGGCCGAGTGGAATTACAAAATGTAGTAAAACCCAAAAAAGTAAAAAATATCTACACAGAAATGGCTCAAATCGAGAGAGCAAATAATTTTCATCTTTCTATGATGGTCTTTCTATGATGGTGGTGTGACTATCCAGTGTTTTGTAATCCTAACTGTATGGCTCAGAATACTAGCTCTGACTGAACCATTATCTAAGAGCAAAATCCACATAGTGTGGCTGGGCTTAGGGGGCATATGGCTGCCCATTTAGAAGCCCAATTGGGAAAGTTCTTTCTTGAATGATAGGAGCGTGGGCGATTTGATGGCTCTTTCAGGCAGCTCATTCCATGGCTCCACGACTCTTTGGCTGTAGAAGAATTTTCTTGTGTCAAGTCTAGATCTGGATTTTGCAAACTTCTGCTGGTGACCTCTTGTGCTTGGGTTAATGGCTTTCTGGAAGAAGATCTCTGGATTAATGTTGTCGATGTTGTTCATGATCCTGTATGTCTGGATGAGATCGCCTCTTTCCCGTCTCGTTTTCAGTGTAGTTAGGTTGAGTTCTTTTAGGCGTTCTTCATACGGCAGATGTTGGAGGCTTGGAATTAGTTTGGTTGCTCGAGCTTGGACTTTTTCAATAGTTTTGATGTCTTTCTCCATGTGTGGACTCCAAACTTGCATAGCATAGTCCAGGTGGGGTCTGACCAAGGATTTATAGAGTTTGCTGATGATGCTTTTATTTCTGTATGCAAAGTTTCTTTTGATCATACCCAGAGCCCTGTTTCCTTTCTTGGCGGCTGCTGCACACTGCTGGGATACTTTGAGTGATTTGTGCACCAAAACTCCGAAGTCTTTCTCTTCGATGGTCTCTGTGTTTGACATGTGATAAGTGTGGACTGGGTTGTTGAACCCGAAGTGCATGACCCCGCATTTTTCTGCGTTATACCTCATCTGCCAATCTTCTGCCCAGTTTTGAAGTTGATTGATGTCCTCTTGCATGTCGTTATATTTAAAATATAAGCAGGCCATTTTTCTCATCAAAACATTAATGATATTAAAATAGAGCTTCTCTCCTTCATTATGCCCTTTGTTTCATCCAATTCAGATCTTCCTTGTTGGAGATACAGCATTTTCAAAATGGAACACAAATTTCAATCTGGTCCGATTTGTGGTCATCGGATGAAGAATGTTAACCTAGGATGATATGCATCCGAGACATTAGCCACCTATAAATTTAAACCCGCTAAACTAATTTTACAATTATTTGTGGCACAAAGATATTATTGATCAATTATTTTCATTGAAAACAAAACAGATGATCGATTTGAAGAAAGATTTATAGGCAATTATTAAGCAATTATGAAATTTAGTTTTAACAGTCTCAGCTTTGCTGGTTTTAGTTGTGGTACTTCTGTCAGTGTAAGCTCTATAATAAAACAAAAAATTTAAGGGCTTTCGTATTAACCTTTTATTATAAAAATGAAAAGATAAAATGCGAGACTCAGAGGCAGTAGCTGCAATTGTAATTTTGGGGGAGTATTACATTGCGTATCAAGATAAATTTTACAATCAAGGTCCACATCAAGGTCCAGATATTCAGAAACGAACGTATACTTGCCGGTTTAGGGAAACTTTGAAAATGAAATTTTGGATAAAAAACAATTGAAATCGTTATTTCTGGCAATTGTTAAAGTTATTCTGACATCCTTTTTGGCTTGATTGGATACTTTCAATAAGCTTTTAATATAAAACTAAACAAAAGATGCAAGTAAGCGATAAGAGTTTTCATCTGGAGATGAAGTAACTTGTCATTGATCATGGAATTGAGATCAAGAAATTGGACCAACCCAATTATTAAGGGCTTCCCATAACTTGTAATAACTTTGGAATTAAACGCTCAAATTTTACGAAACAAAATGCTATTTAAAGCTGAGATTATGTACAACAACATTTGATAATTGTTTTTATTACATGTAGCCTGATTCTCTCAGAAAAAAATCACAAAAAATCTTGCGTTTTTATTGGCACACCCTGTATATGGTGCACTAACTTGGTATCATCGGCAAATTTTCTGACCATTGATGAGCTGCTGACATTACATTCCAAGTCATTCATATATATGGAGAAACATACCGGTCCTAATACGGAGCCTTGGACCACTGAACTTGTCACGCTCTTCCACCCTGATTCTGCACCTTGAGTAATGACTCTTTGCTTACGGTCTGCTAACCATGTTTCTATCCACATTAAAACTTTCTCTTCGATACCATGGGCTTTGATTTTGGCAGTCAGTCGTTTATGCGGTACGGTGTCGAAAGCCTTGGCCAGATCGAGATAAACAACGTCAACCGGGGATCCGTCATCTACTTTCTTGGTGATGAACTCGAGGTACTCAAGAAGGTTGGTGGTGCACGATTTTCCCTTTCTAAAGCCATGTTGGGAGCTGCTGATCAAGTTGTTGCTTTCGAGGTGCGTAGTTATTTGATCTCTGATAATTCTCTCCATTACCTTGCCGATGACAGAAGTGAGACTAATTGGTCTGTAGTTGCCTGTTTTTGCACGTGAGCCTTTCTTGAAAATTGGTATGATGTGAGCATCCCTCCAGTCTTGCGGTACACAGCTTTCATCAAGAGACTGAAGATCATTGCCAGTGGTAAACTCAAATTGTCCGCTAGAGCCTTCAACATAGACGGTGGAATTCCATCAGGACCAGCAGCTTTGGAAGAATCCAGGTTTGTCAAGATGTCATGCACACTGTCTTCAGAAATTTCAATGTCCTTAAGTTTGTCTTGATCTGGTCCAACAAAGATCTGATTAGGTGTGGGTACAGTGTCTTTTTCCTCTGTAAAGACAGATGCAAAAAAATCATTTAAAGCGTCTGCAGTAGCCTGGCCTGGTCCCACGGCATCTTTGATCTTTTGTTTTGACCTTACGTAGGCATAAAAGCTCTTTGAGTCCTCTTTAATGTTCTGGGCAAGCTTGGTTTCAAAGTTCTTCTTTGCTAGTCTTACTTCCTGTTTGGCATGGTTCTGGCATTTCTTATAGTGATCGTAATTTCTGGTAGTCTTGTGTTTCTGATATTTCTTCCATGCTCTTTGCTTTCTTCTCACTGCTCTTTGTGCTTTCTTTGTGAGCCATAGTGTCTTTTTCTTCTTCTTTGGATGTTTCATTGGAACGTTTGAAGTTATCTGCTGCTGTAGTATTTCTTTCACAAAGGCCCATGATTCTTCTGTGTTACGGTTGCTGAGTTCTTCTTTCCAATTCACATTCATAAGTTCTTTCTTCATTTTGTCATAATCAGCATTTCTAAAGTCTTTCATTGGCGTACACTGCTTCAACTCGACTAGATAGTTCATTTCCCATTGGATAATTTGGTGATCGCTGTGTCCTAGGTTTGCCATAACTTCTGTTTCATTTATCATGTCGGGGTTTGATGTTATAACTAGGTCGAGGAGCGAGTTGAGTCTGGTTGGTTTAGAAATGTATTGAGTCCATAAGTTGTCCATCACTGTATCGAGAAATTCTTCTGATTTCTTTGAGCCTGCTACGCGGCACACGCTCGCTGCTTGGTCGCTAAATGGGATGCGAGGGAACTGGCCAGCTGTAGGATTTACCAGATAAAAGATCAAACAAAGCTCCTAGAAATAATTGGGGTTGTCTTAGTTAATTCTAGTTAAAAATATGTAATGCTTATAGTATTTTGACAATGTCTATTGGTTCTGATAACTGTGGTTGGTAGATGCAATTAACTTGACTTTTGCACTTTTTCTGGGGTCCATGGAGATCAACAGATTATAGATTTGTTCATAATTCTGATCCAGATCCGATAAGCTTGAAATTTTTCCGATTCGGATCCATCCAGTCAGACACTAGTCATGTAAAAGATATGTACGGGCAAAATAGTAGTGGAGAGAATCTAGGCCAGTCCCTTTAATGGTATCACTTTGAAATTAACAGATATACTATGATGTGGAAAATAAATGTGTAAGTATTGTTTGTATCCTATCAATTATCCCAATTGGTGTCTTTTCCTTGAATTTTATTTGTCGGTATGTTTGCTCATTATCATTATATGATGTAGCAATTTGTCATTCTAGATTGTGCAGAAAAGTTGACAAATTATTCAATAGTGTTCATGATTACGAGATGTAATGACTCTTTTAATTAGCTCATAGATTTTAGTTATGTCAATTTAATCTTGGGTGCAACAATACTCCCATGATAATTAATCACCCCAAAGTGATTGCAGTATGATTTTGATGATTATACAATATTGTAATGATACTTTTACATTATTAAGCTATGCCATAACTAAGAATGTTTTGATTAACATCAACCAACCCATATTGTTGAAAAAGGTGAACAAATTATTAATTGAACATTTTCAAGATCATTAAGCAAAGTGCGTTTACTTGTTGGTTAAACTTTAGAAAGCTACCCCTCATTTGAAATTTAACTCGCAATTGTTGATTTTTAGAAATCCAATTATGCTCATAAAAAGAATCTCCTTAGATATATCAAAAATTCATATTTTGAAACTCACTAGTCTGACATATTGCCAGTCCAAAAACATGCCAGCATGACAACTCGATAGTTTGACAGCTCGCTAAAATGAATTGTGATGTAGGCTCACCAGTCCGACTTTTTAAATAAAGGCTTGCTAGTCTGCATTTTAAAAATAGATTGCCAGTCCGAATTTTAGAAACACTTCACTATTCCGAATTTGAAAATAGGCTTGCTAGTCTGAATTTGAAATTAGGCTCGCTAGTCTGAATTTTAAAAACAGCTTGCTTGCATATTCTAGTCTCTTCTTTTATGTTATGTAACTCTTGTTTGTATTTCCAAATTTTTCAATGCTAGGACAGTCCTCGTTTGACCAATGGTAAACAACCAGGTCCAGTAGAAGCTTTGAAGAACATGCTGTTTACTCTGCAACAGATCACCCCTGAACAGCAGGCTGCACAAGACAAGGGAGCAAAAGTTGTAAGTTCACTCAGTTTCTTAGTATGTCACTTTGATATCGTCTCACCAAACATGCTTGAGTTGCTTGTCCACGATGTATGTTTTAATTGCTTTTGTCTTTTAATAGGGACATGCGTAGGCTAGCGGAATGTCCTCGACTGTTAATCACTGGGCATTGAGAGTCGTGGTTTCGAGTCCGGTGGGCGGCATGTGTAGTGTCCTTGAGCAAGATACTTACCCTATTGTGCTCCTCTCCACCCAGGTGTCAAATGGGCACACCGGCTATCTTCAATGCTGGGAAGGTAACAGACTTGCAGCGAAGGAGGTGTAGTGATCCCCTCCTCGCAAACATAACAAAATAAATGTGGAGTCTGGCCCAATCCCTTCAAAAGAGAGATGGGCACTCCGACCTGTGAAATACAGGCCGTCCCCTTTACCTTTTTACCTGTCTTTTAATTATAACTCAAGTGAACAAGATCATTAGTGCCAGTAGACACCCATTTTTCAGAGTTCCCCTACATATACCTAGGACTATTCCTGGGGGATTTTTATCAAATTTTGTGAGATTTGTATTGCCCTGGTATACGATGTTTAACACAATGTTTCGAAAGGGCCACAAGGGAGGGCCATAAGCCCCCATTCATAAGTACACCGAAGAATATTACCTAGGATTAAATGGGATCTATAAGACACAAATGTGATCCACCATATCGAAAGGTACCTTAAGGGTCCCAAAATCAAAACTTATATTTGGTCTCATCTGAAAGCTGAAATATTAAGCTTTAAAAACACACCTTTCTTTTTGTTTATATTTTAGTTTCTGTTGCAAAGTTACATCCATATTGGTGAAAGGCATCGGGCTGATTCGAAAAACTATAGTTCTGAGAAAATCACAATACCCATTTAAAGTTTTTGTACTGAGTAGAACTTGGATAGACAGACAATTTTTACCTTGGTTTTTAACACACTTTTTTATGTTTTTCATAAAAAAGTAATGTTTCATTTAATTGTTTGATACAAATCCATATTTTGCTTTTTGAATGCTAGTAAATCTGTCGAAATAGTCCGATGCCCCTTAAATTCATCAATACTTTCCATGGTCAGGTCTATTGACATTTGAGCTATCACATGACATGTATGTATAAAACTACCATAGACATGATAGATACAGATCAATATAACACCACCTGCTTCATAGAGTGGGGTCTTCTAAGCACAGATCAATTAGCTTAATGAGATTCAAATTTATGTATCTTGTTATGGCATACCTAACTAGTCTTTGAATTATGTGATGGTCAAGTTTAACATGTACATAGTATGCAATTGCAAGATTACATTATGACCAATGAGTGCATTGTGTAAGCTTCTGCAGTTTTTTAAATTCATTTCAAATCAGAAATTTTATCAAAATTCTCAAACCCATCTATTAATCTCATATAAGAGCCTGCCTTCCTCCCCCTCTCCCGAGTCCCCCAAATGAAAATATTGGTGACATCATACTGACATGCCCAAGATAAGGCTAATGAAACTCGATTCCCAGTCTCCCGTTACATTTTTTTCTGATCATAATGAGGTAACATATTCAATATTCATTATTCATTACTTCCAATTTTCCATATATCACAAAAAAAAACTATTTTCTGTGCGTTCATTTCAGAATACAAAATGCTAAAGTGGACACTGGATATTGATTTGAAGTTTTCCCCATGGAAATTGCTATGTAACAAAGATAATGATTTTTATGCACCTCAAACAATGTTTTCATTGAACCAAAAATGAGAAAAAGACCATTTTTAGCAAATAATGATTTTTTTCTTGGGGGTATTATAACGCGGGCGGGTGACGGGAAACCGGGAATCGAGTTTCATTAGCCTAACAGAAGAAATGTTAAAAACATTTGTGCATTAGGCCTATATGCAGCTGCCTATATGCTTTAAGATTCAGATATAGTGCATGTTGCCATAGTAGTTCACATTTTTTGGGGGGCTGAAATACTTTGTTGGGAGTCTTTATTAAATTATTTATGGAACAATTTAAACATTTGTTAAAGCTCAACTGCTAACACTACCATAACTTGACAATTAAACATAAGTTTTTATGAAATTTTACTTGCCCAGTTTGACAAATGAGATTTCATGTTGACATTTATGTCGACATAAGGCCTGTCGACAGAAACCTTAAAAAGCATTATAAAATCACAATTATTAAGAACATGTTGTCTACCTAAATATTGAAATTAACAGTTAATTGCGTAAACTGGACTAAAAATTTGAAATCCTACAAGAATAATGGCAACATTTAAGACCAATATATGTTCTCTACCTAGTTGAAATTAAAGTTTCAGAACTTGTCAATAAAATTGAGTAAACTGAATTAGAAATTATCATCTAGGAAAATACAAGTTAAAGGCAAGTGGCATTGAATTGGAAGAAGTATTTTGCCCTCTGCAGTCCTAATTAGGACCATTAGTACATGTATAGGAGACCACGCAGTGGTTATTATTACAATGCAGGTGGTGTTGAACAAGAAATTTGAAAAAGTCTGTTCAAGGGTGAAATGACTGAACAAATAATTTCAAAAGAAGATCATTGTTTGCGTGACTAATTTGGTGTTAGAGACGCTGCCGTGGTATGTTTGTTGAAAGTGGTCTCACTGGAGAGGAGGTCTGTTTATTTTCAATTTGAATTCAAGGAGGAGCTTATGTATGCAAATATTGATCAGATCAATTTTGAATCATGTACCTCGGACTGCCAGGTACAGTTCTAACTGGCACCACAACATTCCATATGATATTGTCATGTAAAGATCATTGTCACATGATGAAAGTCAACATTTTGTGTTTAAGGAAAACAGTACCTTTAATAGGTTCTGTATTTATGCAGCTTTCTCTGGAGTAGCCTAATGGCTATAGTATTTACTGTGTCCACTTAAGGGTATCTAAATATTTTTCATAGAAACAGAAATAGCCTTGCAATGTTTCCCATTATCCTAATACTCCTTGATACTGTCCAGCTCCTGATAAAACAGGGAAGTTATGACCCAGTGGATTTGACTATCTAGTGTTAACCTGATTGAGCCCCCTACAAAAATGTTTGCCCTGCTCACTCCATCCCAAATGAAATTTTGTAGAATAGTATAGAGTATCAATATAGGTCTATAGTACACTATTGATGTAAGTAACTATGTAAAATTTAACCCTTTTATGGGTTTACTTTTCAAAATTTCCCAAAAAATGGTGCAAATTTTATCAATATTTAAAAACAAAAACCTCCAAAAATTTGTGCCAAAATAGCGCAAAATGGAAACATTTTGGACCAACTTTTTTTATGTCTGAGCAAGAATTCTTTTGCCCCCTGTCTTGTTATGCCATAATCACAGGGTGTGTTTGTACATTGCTACCCTAGATACTAGATATAGCAAGGTAAACACCAGGGGCGTAACCAGTGGGGTGTCCGGGGGGGCAGCTTGCCCCCCCCCCCCCCGGACCCAAAAAAATCGGGAAGGAGAGCAAAAAAATGGGAAGGAAAGAAAGGGAGGAAGAAGAGAAAAAGTGAAAGAGGGAGGAAGAGAAAGGGGAAAGAAGAGGGAAAACTGAAAGGAAAAGAGAAAAAGAAGGAAAAGGAAGGAAGAGAAAAGGGAAAGGAGAAAAGAAAAAAGAAAGAAACCATTATTTCATCCAAAAATAGCCGTTTTTTAGCTAAAAAAACAAATTTGTCCACGCGCGCGTTATTTTTTTCCCAAGCAAATACACAAATTGGGAAGCCTCTTGAGTCTTGCCCCCCCGGACGGTCAAAGCTGGTTACGCCCCTGGTAAACACGACATCTAGGAAGCGACCATTTTCCCAGTCTTTGTGCAGTATCATGACATCATAACATGATAGTAGTTTTATTATGTAACATGATTTGATCCGACCTACTTCTTCACACCAATACTTTTTTCCTAACATTGCACATTATCCACGCCCCACTAGTATGAAAGCAATAATGCTGTATCACTCCAGTTTTTACATAGCATCTCTCCCTCGCTCCTTGTTCTTAGTAAATGGTGCATGTATTAATCAAATGTACTGCCAATGATGAGAGATGAATTACTCTAAATATGAAAGAACTTTTCTTGGAGGTCTGGTGGCATTAAACCATAAAAGAGAAAGTCCGTTCACTTACCACTTTGATTATGAATTTGACTTGAATTTAATTTTTATTTTTTTCTTCTCGGAAATCTGCATATTGAAATGGCAGATTATCATCTGGATTCGGACCCGGGACCTCTCGCACCAAATCCGTTCCTAGCTATGTCAAGGCGCTGAGCGCACACTGCAATTGTAGCAATTTCGTTATCATAACTTAAGCTTTGGTCACAATAGCCTTACGGCCTTCATAGGGACGATTAAGAATGTTTATTTGACCACTTCGTAAGCTTTCATACGAACGTCTTGCTGTGGCCGTACGAAAGAGTGTTTACTTATAATCAGTTTGCAAGGTCGCAGACATTTCTTACGGCGCTCGTGCGATATACCGTACTGACTCTAGTAAAATACCATCTTCGGGCAATGTACCACCTGTATATTTACAAAAAAATTCAGAAAATTAACGTACACGCGCGTAAAATCCCATTGGTATTCTTTAGGAGTCGTCAAATAATCATTACCAAAATATCCCAATACCATTTATTTGTGGCCATAATTTGCTGAATTACCTGCAAAAGTTATCATAATATCAAATTCTGCATTAAAAAATAACCGCAAACTCATCTTAATTACGATAGAAATGGCACAGGCGATAGGAGTGGGATATTTTTCGCTTGCCCAAACATTAAAAACGGATTAAGTGAGGTCACCGTCAAATTCTGTATCAACCCAGTGGCGTGCCCAGGATTTTTTGAGTGGGGGGGGCACAACCATCAGTTTCCCCCGAATGACCAATAGCGGCAGAATGGTAAAATGTGATATTTTTAGATTTTTTTAATAATGCGCGCGTAGCGCGCGAAATTTTTTTCAATTAACGCAAAACACGGCAAATTTTGACTGAATATTGACAGAATAACAGGAATTTCGCGCGAAGCGCGCAAAATTTT
>JXSR01S013469.1:0-10717 GCA_000969725.1 Ophiothrix spiculata
TCACATGTCGCTGGGGACAATTTTGCAGAAATGAAGAAAATAACCCCAATTTTGTTATGTTTTTCTTGATTTTTTATCAACTTTTTTTAACATCTGTAACTTTTGGCTTGGGCACTCTAGAAGGTTGAAACAAAATGTGTTATAAAAGGAATAATTATAGCTTTCTTATGGAACTAAGAACTCAAAATGTAAATTTTGCACCATGTGAAGGGTTTTCCCAGATCTCATCACAAATAAGATTCAAATTTTTGACTTTTCTGAAGGTTTTGATCAAAATTTTCCTGATATCTGGTAATTGACTGTAGTTTTCTAACATAGGAAGTGTAAATCATTCACAAATAAAATTGTGAAATTTGTCCAATGCCCCTTTAGGGGATCTTTCAAGATGCCCTGATTTGGGATGGTATTCCCCCTCCTTGAAATCTATAAACTGTATTTTATTTTACTTACCCTTTCCTTTGTGTAGCATGTTTTAAATTACTTTAATTTTAATTGTTTATTTTGAATAATGTGTATGTGTAGGTTTAGAGAGGAGATAAACGTACTAGTCTTGATAAACCACCAATACATATAGTGCTCGGAAACCCTCGTGTACAAAAGGGGTTATGGAGACGAGACTTGTTTCAAATTTGGATAGCAAAATCGGGCTCTCTAGTATTTCAGTTGGTCCTTTTCATTGCAAAATGTGATATTTTGATGGGTTTTCTTTTCATTTTTTTTCCAAATTTTGCACCAAATGGCACATCTAGAACAATTGTTCACAAATTTTTGTAAAAAAATGCAATTTTGGAATAATTGTGACTCCAAATTTGGGAGATTAGGTATATGGATTGGTTCCTTTTCTCTAGAAAATTGGTATTTGTATGGGTGGAGTTTCAAATTTTGCAGTGGCACATACCTACCCAAACCAAATTTGAGTAGCCCCCCTCCCCTGGAGATTCAGATATTTAGATGGGCTAAGAATTAAAGTCTTTGTAAATACAACTCCAACCGATGTGCATGTTTTCAATATTTGAACATAATCAAGAAATTCTTATAAAAAAACTTCCAATTTGAATTGAGTCCTGCCCTGTCAAGAACCTCCTCTCTAAATCTGTAAGGTATGATGCCTATTAGTTTCCTTGTTGTTTATATGATGTTTTTGTTTTTTCCAGGTGAATTTGCAGTCCATGAAAGTATGCATCTTTATCTGTATTTGTACTAACCAATAAAAGGAATCATCAAATCCATCAATCAATTGATCAATCAAATCAATCTATCTTAGGAGCCTCTTCGAAACTCAACTGGTGGTTGTCTGCAGGTTTGCTATTGTTTGTACCGGCCATAACCGGCAGGCAACCGCCAGTTGATTTTTGAAGCAGCCCCTTAAAACAAATTGTACATGATTAGCCAGAACCATCGATCTTTGGACTGCTTAGATCCAATTCTGCCAAAGTCTGTTTCACAATTTCATAGGCAATATAAATGAAAGCTTTTACCTGGACCTTTTGCTCATAAATACAAGCTCATAAATTATTACACAACTTTAATTGGACTGCTTTCAGTCTGTTTTCAACAAAACCTGCTATAAACAGCAATTTGTTAAGTTCTGTTTTGATGATTCCTTTAATGCTTCTTTTATTAACACATGCTTCATTGCATCGTTTGCCATATCATTGAAAGTGAGGACAAGTGTTAGTTTCTCATATTCAAAGTGAGGACATTTTGACAAAGTGACGATTATTTGACAAACTGGGGACATTTTGACAAAGTGAGGACATTTTGACAAAGTCAGGACATTTTGACATAGTGAGGACATTTTGACATAGTGCGGACAAATATGCATTTCTTGCTTTGTAAAAAGTACTTTTCACTTTTTGAAACCTTTCCACTGTGTGTTTGGGGGATTATGAAGGAGTGCTATTTCCTCAATTTTCAGGGTAGCCCTGTTCAGAAACAGAAAAGAATCTATGTTTTCCCGTTGAATTTGTTGATTGACACTGTCCACGCTTTCAATGTAATTGCTGCAGCCTTAAAATTATTGATGAGATGTACACACAAGTTCTCGTTTTGAATGCCTGGTTGATCAGGGTTGTGTGTGAAAAGCAAGCATGTTTCAAGTCATAAATTAAACAGCAAAAAATGACTTTGATGATGTGTATACGTCACAAATTTACAGGGGAGATACTGGACATGTATACCAGCCCATGTAATAGCATCGCCAGCCATGGAGCTCAAATTTGGGTCCACTCTGCTCCCGCCAAAATCAACTGCTGAGATTCGGTTGCGCGTAGGGACAAACCGGGCAAATAATACTTTACAGGAAAGATACCCCAACCTGCACGCAAACCGTTTGTGCATGTTTTTAATTTTTGCGCATAACAAGATGTGATGTATCATCGGTAAAAACCGGAATACCCCCAATTTTATATCCATGCCTGAATTAAAATGGCGGCGAATCTGGTATCTCCCCTGTAAATCTATGGTGTCTATAGTGCTTAACGTGCATTTACTGTGTGCTGTGCTTAAGTTGAAGCATTTGAACAGGGGATTAATTGTTTGAACTAATGGTCAAGTTCGCTCAATAATTAAGGCACTATAGGTCAAACAAAAAAAATACTGGACAGTGTAAACAAAAATTCAAAAGGTGGGGCCCCATTCTTTGTAAATGTAACATGCATTCTGGATTTTTGTTTACATTGTCCTATACATTTTTCTTTTGCCTATAACTTGGGGCGCGAAAGGTTCCAAATATGAACCCAGGCGGTACCAAAGCAAGTGTGCTTGAAATTTCCTTGGACAGTGAAACCTGTACAAGACTCTTGGAGCTAATTCTGGTCGCATTGGTTTAAATTTGGGCTGAACAGCGCCCAAAGTAATTGCTGCAGAACTGGAATGATGCTTAAGAGTGGAATGGAACATACTTGGGCCATAGTGGTTATACTTTGATCAACACTATATAGGCAGGAATTATGATGCGCAAGTCACACGTAATACGGGCGCTGTGTCTCCTGCAGTTGTGCAGTGTTTTTCAGGTATGCACATGCTTATCTGTATCAATTCACGATGTGAAGAGGCCCTCCTATTTGGTTTTGATCAAAGTATAGTGATCACCTGTTGGTGTGCTGAGGCTTCATGGAATTATTTACACAACTTCTGAACCACTGAGCAATAAGATGAACATTTACCAATGAAACAGCCTTGACAGTAAAATTGAACTGATCTTTGGCTTATGATACTGTATCTGGTGGTATTTTTCACGCTATGTAGTTATGTGTTTTTTACACGCAACTCGTCTGCACAAAAATAAATGGCTTTACAAGCGCGAAATTTTTAACATGCGAAGTGAATTAAATATTCCCATATGCAAAAATTACTGGACACGAAAATATTGGCATTTACAGTACCAGAGAGTGTGAAATAATCTCAGTAATAAAAATGAATTTCCAACAAGATGGTTTCAGAGTAGGCGTTACATTGTACCTGCAGCAGATGACCAAGCATTTGCAATTTTTGAGTTGTCGTAATAACAAACATTTGCATATTGCCACAATAGGCTGTTGCAAGTAAAGTTGAATTTACTCCAACTCAAAATGACATGTTGCTGCGACAGTCACCACAGGGTAATAATTCATATATTGGCTCGCCGCTTCTGGTTGTCATAGCGGCAAAACTACATGTCACTGAGATAATCGATATTAAAAAAATGTTGACGCCCAACAAGATTTTTCAAGTTGAAATGAATTTAACTGTCAAAGCGACATGAAGGGACAAAGCTGCAAAGCGACAGAACTGCAAAGCTACAAAAGTGTGAAACAAAGCAAGCAACAGAGCTACAAAGTTGCAATCCTCGGGGTATTCAAATTTGGTTTCGGTAGGGTTGTGCCGCTGAGAAATGTAAAGTACCATCCATGTATATACCAATTTTCAAGAAAAAGGGACCCATTCATATAAAAAATGCCCAAATTTTGAGTCAAATTTATACAAAAAATAAAATTTCTGCAAAAATTTACGCTAATTTCGCACAAATTTAGGCTGATTTTTGTTTGAAAGTTTTCCAAAATTTAGAAAAACAGACCCAACAAAATATCACATTTTGCAAAGAAAAAGGACCCATTGCAATGGCATACCAGACAGCCTGATTTTGCTACCCAAGTTTGCGGCACATCCCCGTAATCACTTCTGTACCGTACTGACTCTAGTAAAATCCCATCTTCGGGCAATGTACCACCTGTATATTTACAAAAAATTTCAGAAAATTAACGTACACGCGCGTAAAATCCCATTGGTATTCTTTAGGAGTCGTCAAATAATCATTACCAAAATATCCCAATACCATTTATTTGTGGCCATAATTTGCTGAATTACCTGCAAAAGTTATCATAATATCAAAATCTGCATCAAAAAATAACCGCAAACTCATCTTAATTACGATAGAAATGGGAACATTTTATCCAAAATGTCTTATAATTTATCGGAATATCACGGCTGATCGCGGATGAATATACATCTTTTCACTGTTGTCTGTGTTCTAATCGTCAACAGATGGCGATGTTTTTGTTCATATAACGGTAAAAATAAATATGAGCATGCGCTATGGACATGCGCAATCGCGATTGTTACTATTACAAAATGGCGAATTCACGATCGAATGTGCAATAGTAATTTCACCATATTAAACCTTGATTGTTACGTTCCTGTAAGTGTTTATTGAAAAAACTCATCGGGATAATTTTAAAGAATATTTACTGAACTGAATCCTGAAATGTGTTATTCAAAACGTTACAATGAATAGCTTGATTTGATCCCTCTAGCTCGGACAATTCACTGGCATTGTTTACCTTGGTAGATCGACCGGTTAGTTCAGTCTCTCTCATGCGTCCTCGCGTAAAGTCCCAGCCCCATACTTTGCTCAAAATTCACGTTCAAAAAAGGTGGGACATTACTCGAGTCAGTACGGTACTAAGTATCCATTCTGGGGTTGCAATAAGTATGAAAGCAGCATTAGGTTGCCAAATTCCTACTTACCAACCATTTAAGCTGTAGATATTAATTTATAATACTAACCACTAGACCTATAGCTTTAGCTTGATGCATTTATACTAACTGGTTTGTCTTGTTCTGGCTAATTTTGCTAAATCACAATAGAGGTCATGACCTCTCTGGGTTCGCAGGCACCTAGTAGTATTTGAGTAGTTAACCATCCCTGACTAACAAAATACACGCACCATTTGTTGTCAACCTATATACCTAGCTGAGATCACTTATATGCCTATAGGGCAAGATTAGGTCACACAAGGTTGTTGAATTCGGAAGTTGGCGGTAAATCCTATCAATTTCCTATGTATTGCTTTGATCCAAATCATGTTGAGTTTACTTATGAATTATGTAATTGAGTTTTCAAGTCATGAACTTTTGAGAAGTATGGATTACTGTGTGAATTGTATTTAATTTCACACGTAATATTTTGAAAGAATATCTTTAATGCATATGTGAACATTTAACGGTAATTCAAAGATGTATGAATTTGATCAGCTTGATGTACCTTTTGAAAATACCTGATGTGCTATATACAAATAAGGTAATGGTGTAGTTCAAGACCCTATTCATATGATCAGGAATACAAGTCTCTTCTTAATCATTAACATAGAAGCTAAAATAGTTCCCATGTTCTCCAGACAACAAGGTTAACGTTGACTCTTTAAAAATCAACTCAATAAGTGCAAGTAATTTTGGTCGAGCATGATCCACAGGCAGCGTGCAGGTTAGCGTGATGTATCTGGAATGATATTTTGCTGACTTAAGGTGTTTGGTCCATGGGAGATCCGCTAGAGCAATTTTTGTATAAATCGGCATGAATGATATTTTATCGATGTAGAACCGATTTTTAAAATAAAAATTGGGGGGTACGGGACTTGTTTTTGCATGAGAGTCTGTTTAAAAACACCATTTTTGGAGGTTTTGGGGGACAAATTAGTACAGGGGTCTACGGGAAATGTGGCAAAAGTGAAATTATTTAGTGTTGATTCAAAAAATCTGCTATAGTAATTTTGTTAATTTTTTTATAAAAGTTGCGCACAAGTATGTTCTTTCAAATAAAAAAATAAAAATTGGGGGTCACGGACCTAATTTTCTAGAAAAATACTAAAATATGGCCATTTTTAGCTTCAAAACACTACTCAGAGAATATGCGCATGCGTATTGCGGGACTAACCAACTCGGAAACTGGCGCGTACTGGTACGCGTGAACAGCGCGTGGACCAAACGCCTTAACAAATGGAGGTGGAGAAAGTTTTGGAAGGAGACCAGGGCTTCAATTAATGAGGGGAAATACGGAATAAAACAACAAGGTTAAAATAAATTTATCATAAAATGTACTCAAAAGAGATGCCCGCTTGTTGGTTATTCATTGCACCACTGACCATGACGCGATCTCTGTTATGTTGAATGTCACAATAAATTATGTGATGATAAGATCTCTTCCAAAAATGAAGGTAAATTTACTTTTTGAAAGGTTTAGCTTTATGACTGAACTTAATTTGGAATATATAGAAACCTTGGAGATGTAATTTAAAAACAATTTGCAGTGACTTTTAGACCTTATTATAATCAGGGTCTTAAACTACACGTGTTGAGACCATGTCTCAAGATATTGACGTGTGCCTTTGTATATAATTGTATATACCAGTGGTAATTTTACCAGATTTGATTTAGATTTGCCGAAAAACAGAATCACCAACACACTTCTCAGAAGATCAGGCTGTACTAATTACTAATTTATTTGCTTGAATATATTTAGATGCATTTGAATTTGACATACTAACTAAGAATATTATGTTTGAAGTTCTTTAGTTTATGCAGTATATTGTTAACTGTATTGGGCTTGATTTCTGATGTTTGTCAAAAGCTTTTGTAAACAATGGCCCAATATGAAGCAAAGAAACTCTCCAAATGGGGAATTTCTGCCAAAAATAACCATAACTCTTGATCTGCAATTGAAAGATCATCATAGGACCTATGCATTAGTTCGATATGCTAACAATATTTCTTTTTTTTCTTTTCAACAGATGAACCTAGTCCCAGGAAACATAATGGTAACCCACCCCCTATTGATGATAATAGAGAATATCCAAAAACCAATCCACAAGAGGAAATCTATAACCAGGTTGCTAAGTCAAAACAAACCAAGAAGTTGGATAGGCGGTTATTAGAGACGGCGGAACCTATAGGTAAGGCATAATACTTCCTAGTGTTTGCACCGCTGACCACTGGCCTTTGGGTTTTGGTGCTCAGGTTCATAATGTCCACTTTTAATTATTGGTTCTGAAGGTTGCCTTTATTCACTTACATGTATAAATCATGGAGCAAGTCTCTGTTTAGCTTTGATGCCAAACCCCACCTTAGGCCTCAGTCAGCATCAACGTATAGAGTCCAACGTATGCCTAAGGCCCTGTATCCATTGGCTGTTCCTCAGTGGCATATATGCCCTTGTTCAGTGTGCCATTGTCCCCAATTATCACGCGCCAAACACAGGGAGCATCTGTCGAACACTAGGTCGCTGATGCGGCCACTAAGCAGAACAAAGGTTTATCGTGTGTGTGGCGAGTAAAGAACTGGAGACAATGGAACACGGAACAAGGGCATATGACACTGGGGAACAGCCAATGGATGGGCCTTACTTACATACACTGTTTAGTTCATAGATATGCATGCATATTGATTATTTAAAAATTGTATGTTAGGTATACCACGTGTATCAAAAAAAATTGTGCACGGATTAAAACTGATTTTGACCTTGATAAAAGCACCAAATCATAATTTTCTTGTTATTGTAGTAAAGCAGATTAAATAAGCTTTCAAATGTAGAAGAAATTATAGAAATCGGATGAAAAATAAAAAAGATATGGCCAATTTTGTGAGTACTTTTAGCTTTTATCATAATGCCATAACCCGTAATTGTGATATGTAATATCTTGCTTAACTGTGTAAATCCCATTGGAATGGAAGAAAAAGAAACGTACTTACAAAATTGGTCATATCTTTTTTATTTTTCATCCGATTTCCATCATTTTTTCTGCATTTGAAAGCTTATTAAATTTACTTTACTACAATAACAAGGTCAAAATCAGTTTTAATCCGTGCACAATTTTTTTTGATACACGTGGTATGTTTGGGCTCTGTGCGTTAATGTGTGACTAAGCCTTAGTGTGTTATGTTATGGGCTTTGCAAATAAACCATCATGGCCTAAGTTTGAATTATTATAGTATATACATTGCTTTCATAGATGATTACTAGCCCAGCAGTACTTGCAATTGTATAGCTGTAAACCAGAAGAAAGCTGTTATTATTACAGATATGAGTGAAACTAGATCATAGCTTCATGAATCTTCTCTCCTAAGATTGCTAGAGGTGACGCTGCCTGTCATCACTAGAAATAGTGTTTTGTCCTTTTAAAGCATACTTAGCTGTCGTGTCAAGTCATAGGATCCTTTGAAACCTGATTATTCCACGTGTAACTGTACCACTTACCCGGACCAACCTAAGAGTTTAAAATCACTATATACACATAGTCTTTTATTTACTTTGATCATGATGTTGATGTTCCTCGCTTTATTCTTAACTTTCACAATAGCCCGAATTGTTTCAAAGAATGTTGTTTATGACTACAAACATATCTGACATTTACGTTGTAGTGTACATAGGTGATCCACATTTGTTGAAAATTGCGATCAATTTCACACAAAAAATTAGTAATTATTGACCTTGCTAATGGGTTCAAAAATTCATTCATGTCTACTGATGTAAAGAAAATCATTGGATATTGTAGCTGCCCATGTTGGTAGACAGGCACATCAAGTTTCTGCTAAAAGCCGGTAAACCGGCTCATCGGTTATACGGTGCATGTCACGGCTTGTTAGGTTTAAAGGGTTAAAAGAGCGATTCCAATACACCATGTGATGTGCTCAACCACAATAGAGTTAAATTCTATGGTAATCTTGCCCTTGTTAAAAACAGTGCGAAGTCACTATTAGACTTATGTCATCATTGAATTACAAAATTACTGTGCTCATGACACAAAATCTTCTGTTCTGCCATTCATTGATGAATGGGTATTTCCCAACAGTTTTGGATGTTTTTACTAATCAAACCCAATTATCCTCAAATTGTTAGCCATTGTTTTTCAAAAAGCATTATAGTTTTTAATCTCCATTTATAATCTATAAGAACTTCGCACCTTTATTCTATTCTATTTTATAGGATAATATCAGAGTATCACAACGTTCTTCTGCAATAGCTGCCACTTAACATAAATTCAAATTGCACACTATATTCTTGGGTCAGTGGCTCTTGAAATGGTTCAAGAGTCGGTGATTTCTTTCATTTTTATTGACAAGTTGTTAATTAAATATAATATATGGCAGTCATTGCATGCAGATACAACTTTCTTGCACTCGCATAACGATTTAAGGGTGCAGTTCTATGCCATGTATGGTGTGATAGCCATGACATTTTCCAATTTAAGCACATTTGAAAGGCCACCTTATTGTTTTTCCACCTATTCAGTATATTTTTCACAATTATATACTATATCAATATCTCTCCAATCCTTAAACTACAGATAGAGAATAATTGTTCTTTCACTCTATTTGCTCCAAAATCCTAGCCACCATCTGTATTCAACAAAATTCAACAAGCAAAAATCAAGAGTTTATCTGAGAATACGTCACAACCATAGCATAATATTTCTGCCGAGGCAGGACCCACTCAGTGGCGTAGCATAGCTGGACCTTGAATTGGGATGAATTTGTCTTCAGGCCAGCTCAAAATTTAAACAGTGGTTTGTTTCCATCAAAATCAGGCATACAATTTATTCCGTAGCAAAAATGAGGTAACGGAGCATTGAGTACCACAGCTTCGATTTCAGTTAATTTTCGAGCTACAAAAAGACACATTCAATCGGTATTCGAGAGGTTGGGGTTCTAATCCTGTTGAAAAACTAGGCATTTTTGTCATGGTGATTTCCTGGGAGGAAGGTTTTTATTAAACTCTTGGGAGTTCGGATGATATAATAATAAGATCTCCCATCTTCTTTCTCCCACATCTTGTTTCCTCCTCCCTGATGTTTTAAAATATTATAACTATTAATCTTTGTTATTATTATATTGTATTCATGCAGGTAAAGGCAATTTTGGGTCAGTGTTGAAAGGCACATATAGAATGCAAGGCAGACTCATTCCTGTTGCGGTCAAAACGCTCAAAACAGATAGTGGTATACCGAATTCTAAGGTAAGTTGCATTTTCTACTCTTGATTTTAAATCAATGATTAACATATTTATTCCTTGTGTTTAATGATTACAACCTATACTTTGATCAGCACTAAATAGGCAGGAATTATTAGGCTTTTGTAATCCGCAAGTAAACATAATCCCAGTTACGCGCGCGCCGTATACAATGATGCTCAATGTGCAAGGCGCGCTGCGTCTTCTGCAGTTGTGCTTTGTTGAGGTATGCACACGCTTATCTGTATCAATTCACAATGTGAAGAGGACTGCCTAGTAGGTGTTGATCAAAGTATAAATTGGGCAAACAAAAGACATAAGACATAGATTACAGAAAGTACTGATACAGTGATAGGAAACAGGTCTATTTACACCCATAAATTTGGCTAAGTTAGGGGATTGCACCATACGGACGACATACCTGAACCGACGCTGTGCAAATGCGTAGTGACATAT
>JXSR01S013469.1:11177-22045 GCA_000969725.1 Ophiothrix spiculata
GCAATAGCTACAATCAACCCATCCTACATTGGAATTCAAGTCTTTTGCATTGAACTGAATTTACATATAATTTTTTTTGGTTGCCAAAAAAGATTGAAATCCATAAAATCAGCATTTTTTTCACTCATGATTGTGTATCCCACTTTGTCTTTCAGCCTGAGATTGTCAAAGAAGCTGAAATCATGGCTGGTTTAGATCATCCTCACATAGTTAGAATGATAGGTAAGTCTCACATATAGAGGGCGTTGAACACAAACATGAACTTCATTTGAAATGTGTAAGGGCCATAGAAAGTCAATTTTGAAAGGCAAATTTTTAACATGTTACTAATTGAAGATAGAGAGATGTAACTACAGTGGAACCTTTGCGTAAATCATTAAACGTAAACGTCACTACTAAAAATAGTAAGTGAATTTTCATATTATAGGAATACAATGGAACCTTGTTAACACAACATCTGTTAACACAAAAACCCTGATAACACAAAATGTTTGTTGGGTCCCAAGTATTGATTTCCTATGTGAAATAAGTTGGATAACACAAAATCCTGATAACCCAAACCAAACTCTTTGGCCCCAGTGATTTTGTTGTAACGATATTCAACTGTATAAAGAATTCATTGGTCTTTATAAAGTTGAGGAAAATTATGCCAAGTTCAATTTAAGCTCATCAGCTATATTGCCACATTGAAAATTGCAATGACTTTCCAAACTTTTTAGACAAAAAAAAGTGATCTTTAGTTGCAGATGAATCATCACAAATGAATAGGCTACTTTTGTATGTCCCATAATGCATCTTGAAAGTATTGTAAAGTGCCCAAACGACCATATTAATAAGTTTTGCGCATGACGTGCCTCGCACACTAAGTTGTAATATGGTTGATTGCGCAGAAACTCCTGGATTTGCGGTACTTTCAAGATGTAGTATGGGACATACAAAAGTGGTCTATTGAATTTGTACAATGTTTATGGTGTGCCATTGGGTACAAATAAAACGGCAGGTTAATTGGTTCATTGGCTGGTCACTAAACAACATGGTTGAATTTTGGGTATTTAAAAAGTAGATGATCGTGATGTTACAATAACCAAGACAGTTTGTCTTGAACTGAAAGGCCCATATTTACAAAAGTTATAATAATAATAACTTTATTCCTGGACTTTTGTTTCTTAGATTAGAGTATCCCACAGTCCTTAACAAAGTTGAATTTTACAAAGCCTGGAATAACAAATTTTTGGAATAACTTAATTCTTCATTAGCGAATACCAAATGACGACATCAATGGAATGAAAATAAAGTTATTCCCGGATTAAAGTTATTCCCAAAAATTTCAAACAAAGTAATTAAAGTAACAACAAAAAACTTTCTATCAACTAATATTTTGATATAAAGGATCTTTACTCACAAGAAATATAAGCAGTAACTCGATAAAGTTGAAAATGTTATGTACCTCCTATATAGATTCCTGACATCTGATTAATTAAAAGCAGGAGCTTGGATTTAACTTTGTACTTTAAATAAACAGTGTCTGGGCACAGTTTTTACTTGCAAAGTGAAAATAGAGTGCTTGGCAAAACACACATAGTTGTGCTAGATGTTTGTGCACAGAACAGGACGCAGTCTCCACTAAAGGAAAATTGAATATCGTAAAGCAATGTTGAGAGTGCTTAAACTAAGTTTGTAATGTGGTTCTTTTAAGCAATCGGCTGGGAAAAATCTATATATGTGATGGCTCACCCCGAAAAGGGGGACTTTGCGACAGAACACTTTTCGAGAAATTGATGAAAATAGGCAGCGCAAAGTAAAGAAAATTGGAATTTCCAGCAGATTTTCTGTCGTAAAATTTGATCGCCTTGATCAATTTCAACAAGTAAGATGTCATTTTAAAGCTTAGAAAATGCTGTAATAGATGAAATGGTAAAATCAAAATTGACATCTTCAAAGTCCCCCCTTTCGGGGTGAGCCATCACATATATTAAGAATATAGAACAAATATTGCTGCTTATTTCCGGGGTATGATTAAAATTATTTCCCCTTGGTGGTCGTAGTCATGGTTTTTAGATAAAATAAGGAAATGATTGTAACCTTGCTCCTCAAAAAGCATTCAATATCTGTACACTTGAGACTGACCTTGTAAAATTGTGAAAGTTTACCTTTTCAAGTGCAAGTAATAATAACTGTCTATGTGTTTTCTTTTCAGGAATCTGTGAAAGCACCGAGATGATGTTAGTTTTAGAACTTGCTGAGCTAGGTCCTCTTCACAAGTATTTAAAGAAACATCTGTAAGTATGCCTTTGCCTTTCTGTCTTTTGAACCTTTCCATATCAATTTCTCAATATCACTCTGGTTAAAGAAATACTATAAAGTGTTTAAAATGAAGCGCCCCCTGTCACCCATGACTTTCGATTTTTTGAGCTTATTGGGATTGTTTTTGGTAGACATGAATACCATCCAAATGATTTGGCTCAAAGATGCTTACTCTTTCTATGATTGCCAATTGTTGAATTAAAATCGGGATCCCGAATTTAATTCCACGTGTATTAGTATAGGAAAGTATTTATGTGCTTTTTATCCATTTTTGGGTGGCAAAACATTTTTTTTCACAAAATAAATTTGAAAACGGTTTTAGATAGCCACATTCCTATATTTTATGCTGTTTTAACTATAAATCATTTTTGATCAAAATCTTATAGTATTGCTTTAAGATTTTGCACAATGGGCATGATACCAAACAAATTTTGTGACCTCATTTGTATTTTTTGTTTGTTTCCATAGTGACATGAGTATAAGGAATGTTCTAGAACTGATGCTGCAAGTTGCCAAGGGGATGCAGTACCTTGAGGAGGAAGCTAATTTTGTACATAGGGATTTAGCTGCCAGAAATGTGCTGCTTGTAGACGAGACATTTGCCAAGATTAGTGACTTTGGAATGTCTAAGGCATTGGGGCTGGATAGCCAGTACTATGTGGTGAGTATCTTGTTGTCTAAGGCCTTGGTCCCAGTGACTTTGGGATGTCTAATGGTTCATTCAGAGTCTTGTCGATATGCATCGATCGATGCCTATCGACACGCAGTCTTTAGACGCGCCATACACAAAAAATAGTGCGTATACAAGACTGTGCGTCGATGGACGTCCAGTGATGCATATCGACAGACTCTGAACAAAGCATTAGGAATTGGGGCTGGATAGCCAGTATTATGTGGTGAGTATCTTGTCGTCTAAGGCCTTGGTCCCAGTGATTTTGGGATGTCTAAGGCATTGGGCCTTGGTAGCCAGTACTTTGTGGTGAATAACTTGTTGTCCCCATACATGACGGAAAGGCTTGCATATGATTCGTCATATCGAAAGGTACCTTAAGGTCGGCATAGTAAATTACGAGATAATTGGGCCATTGAAGCTGAGCATAGTCAAAAATCACGTCCAATGTCGAATTTCTAATTTCATCAGAAACGTTACCTTTAAAGTGTATTTTATCATATTAATCAGGTTCCAAAATCCAAAACATAAGACAAATGTTTTAAAAACATAGATAAAAATCCTTTCTCCATTTAAGTTTTACCAGTACAGAGACTTTTAAACTGGATTTTCTCAGAATTATAGTTTTCTGAATCAGCTCGATGCCTTATACCAATTTGGATGTAACTTTGCAATCGAACATCCAATAACCAAAAGCAAGGTGTCATTTTAAAGCTTTAAATATAATGTTTCAGATGAGACCAAAAAAAATCAGTTTTCATTTTGGGACCCTTGAGGTACCTTTCGATATGTCGGGTCACATATTAAGAGTACATTCGGAAAGCTTTGATGCAAAGACGGTAGTGAAATGTATTTTGAGTCATGACACAAAAATACCTGTTGAATGGATCACCCGTTCCTTGTAAGTATTTTTCACAAATTAAGCATCCCGACTTTAAGGCTGGTGTTGACAAGCATTTTATCAACAATGTTGTCAACAAAAGTAATTTCATCAGCTGACAACAAAGAAATATGGTAAAGAAAACGTTTTCTAGTTTTATGCAATATCAGTGTTGACCTAAATGCATGCATTGTTGACAATGTTGATGTCGAACATTTCATGCTATTGGATTTGTCAATAATGAAAAGGCCTGCTGATACCAGTCCAATTGTTTTTTTGAAATTTTTTGCATGATTATGCAAGATGATTTTGTCAAGCCCTTCTGACAGAACTGGGAATTGGGCCTAATTTAATTGTCAGTATTTTATTTTGAAAAGAGTGTATCCAAAAGCATCCTTTTTTCCTGTGAAATATATGTTATATTTCTTTTCTTCTTTTTTTTTTTGGGGGGGGGACTCAAAGCACTTAATACCATTGCTTAAAGCACAATATTCACTGATTAAATGTATACATTTTCCATTCCAAATATTTAAGCACTTCATTGCTTCTGTCCTACATTTATCACAGTCAACTACAAACATAGTGCCTTTTACTTTGAGAGTTATTGCTAGTAGAGTAAAATGAGAACTTTTGAAATCATCCAAAAAAATGTGGTAAGAGAAAAATTCAGCTGCACGTCCTGTGCGATTATCCTGACAGGTTAGCTCATGCGGTTAGTTCGCGGACTGTTAAGCCATATAACATTGATCGCTGCACTTCAAGTCAAGCCAAGTTAAATAGAGTAAAATCTCATGGGTGTGTTGATTATTTGACAGGGCTGTGCCAAAGCATATAACTGCAATAACTCTTGGATTTTGCAGGAAATTACAACAACTCTGTAAAGTTAGTTGAGGCTGTGTGGAAACACAACAGCCAGGGAGGTGTAATGCACCATAAATCACCATGGTTTTCTTATATTGTTAAGACGTAAAGAATACCACCCCATGGGGTATTAATGTATTGTTTTTCTCTTTCTTTTTGCATGTTCTATTTCACATAGAATTTTGAATCCCTCTCATAACCGCATTGTTTTGGATATGTCTTTATTTTATTTGACAGGCTGAAACTGCAGGAAAGTGGCCACTCAAATGGTACGCTCCAGAGTGTATATACAGATTCCGATTCAGTAGTAAAAGTGACGTGTGGAGTTATGGAGTCACGCTATGGGAAGCATTATCATATGGCAAAAAGCCTTATGCTGTAAGTATTTCTTCAAAAATTTACAAGTGGGAACATGGAGCAGAGTTATAATGTACGAGGGTGTATCAAAAAGTTTAAACTTTACCCAGAAGGGATGGTGTTGTATCAATGAACTTTTGTCAGATTAGTCACTTGTCTTTATGTACATTATGGTGCAAAAATGGGCTTAGAACTAGTTTTACTTCCTTTACAGATGGCGATTGATGTCATCTACCTACCCACTTATCACATAAGCTGCATGGAGAAAATTGAGACAGGCACCATAATTAAGTCCCTGTTACAGGATCCAACAAATCTTTATGACATGATCAAAGTTTAGTTGTTTGATACCATAGTAAGAGTAGGGTTCCCTCTTTCCATTGCTACCAAAATTATGGAAATCGGTCGATTAATGACATCACACAATAAAACTTGGCGGGACTGAAGATGTTCATTTTTATTGAAATTAAAACCATTTTTTTTTTAAATAGAGACGATCCCTACAATAACAGTCTATGGACTTTCAGTTAAAAGAGGGAGAAATGTGTTAGTTTGTGCATTGACTATGCAAAGATGCCTATAGTATCGTATAATAAAATTTTGTTCCTTTATCTATTTATGGGTAAAGTTTAAAACTTTTTGATTCCCTCTTGTACCTCCTGATTTGTTCGAAAACAAGATTGCGTAAAACTTCACTTGGTACTTAGACAGTGTGTGCATTTTAGTTTACACACAAATCGAGTTAGCGCTTCCGGTAGTGTCTTGCTCTTAGCCAGGTATGCCACATTTTCCTACAACATTATTGCGAAGTGTGGCAAGCACAGCTGTAAAATACCAGGGGCTGATTTCACTAACATTTAGCGATGGTTGCTAACCCCTTTGTGATCGCTAAACTCCAAAAATGATTGTTAAAAATACCAGCTATTTAGCAATTACTTTTGGATTTAGCGATCAAAACAGGGTTATAGCGACCATCGCTAAATGTTAGTGAAATCGGCCCCAGTGCTACAAGCCAAGATGGCCGCCATTCTACAGTTTTACACAGTGGTCAAAATAACCATGTTTGATGTTACAAACCAACCAACAAATATTAGTTGTTCTTTTGTTATGCAGTCATGAGTCTTAGTCAACTACATTTTGACTCACGCTGTTTACAAGAAATGCAAATATAGTGAAAACAGTGGAAGAATGATCAGAAGAAAGCAAAGCGTTTATAAATCACTGATTACCCTAAATTGAATAACATATTTGGATCTTGTAACTTAGGTGTTTCAAACTTAGGCCAAAAAAAATGTTGTATTGGAGTAACCCGCCTGACCCTAAAAAAAAAAACCTACCCTAAACATTTCAAAAAAAGGGGGAAAGAAAAAAAAACGGTTTCCCTTTAAACGCCATGCTGTGCTCTTCAAAAAAGGAAACGTAAACACGACAACTCATCAACGCAATGAGATGGATCTTGACCAAGTTCCCTCACTGTGAAGGAATAACCTGTGTGTTTACTGTTGTTTTATTTAACACTGTGACATCTCTCTATGCGAATATGGCACATACAGATCAAATATGGTTAAAGCTGTTAAAAATACCCCACCCACCTTACCCTATTTGAAAATTTCTTGTTACTCCAATACAAAGATTTTTTTTTACCTTACCTATAATTTATTGATCAAACACATGCTACACTGTGTAACTAATTATCCTATAAACAGAACATGGTGGAGTCTGCAATAAATGAAGGAGTATTTTTGTAAATCATCATCATAGAGTGTTAAGTGCTAAACCTGGTTCTTTTAACAAACCAAATGATAGAATCTATACAAAACAATTTACCATCATTGATATTAAAACTATGAATATGCTAAACCGTGAATACACTTTAGCTTTGTTTTAGACATAGTCATGGTTTTGAGATCAGGCCTAAAAAAAATTGTTTGATTCGTGTAACATAGAAAAAAATAGGTTGGATTTCTTTTTTTGTTCTTTCTTTTTTTTTTTAAGTCTAGCCTATTTCACATACAAGAACACAAAATATATGACACATTTACAAAGACATCTTTACTTTTTCTGTGACACATCTTGTATTTGTCATTTTGAATGTCCTGCAAACCATATCTTTGGCCCCCATGAATCGATTCCCATCAAATTTGGGATTTGGAGGTTTTTTACCATGCTCAAAAAATAAAAATATTTAGGGTCGGCAGTAAAAATACGGTCGGTCGGGTTACACCAATCAAACAAATTTTTTAGGCCTCACCTCAGTGAATTTGTGTTTAGCAACTCACCATATCTCTTTATACATAAGCATACTGTTGTTGATTTATGATGAACTTACAGTTGATATTCAAATAAGCATGTCTTGCACAGCACAATGTTCATAGAAATGTGTACATATAATTGACCATGCACTTCAAAGCAGTCAATATATACATCAACCTGTAAATTATTTGCACCCCTTCTTTATCCTGCCTTTTGATCAGCTGTACTCACCCAGTCATTGTCAATGTTTTACTAACAGAGTATGAAAGGCCAAGAGTTGATGCAGTATATAGAAAAAGACCAGAGGCTACACAAACCCGAAAGGTGTCCGGAAGAAGTCTACGATCTTATGAGAAGTTGCTGGTTATTCAAGTAAGTAAAGCAATCAGCAAGTTAGAGCTCAAATTAAGTATATAATTAAGAGGGGTGCTTCTTATGCTTGAATTTTATGTAAGTGGGTGCCTCCATAAATATCGGAACCCATAAAAATACCAGAAATTAGACAACCATGTTGTGATTTGTCTAATTTCATTGACTATTCACATTAAAATTTGAATCAAATTCTATGGACGGTTACATTATATGTATCGGTCGTAATAAAGCATCAAGTATTAATGTTAGGTTTTTAACTTAAAATGTATTCCACATTTTGGACACATATTCTTATTTAATTTGATAATGTAAAACACATATTTAATTCCATATATGAAAGGAAGTGCTAAAATTTTAGCAAGATGTTGTGAAATTAATTTCTATATTTTCAAACATGAAAATGCACACTGCATCAGGCTTTTATGTTAACTTGTGACATTTCTGAATTGGTGACACTTTTTCAGGTTATTTTTGAAATCATAACATTCAATTAGTAATTTGCAATGATAACAAATGTTTCATCTCCCCTTAAGTTCTTGGCACCTTTAAGCTTTTTAAAGTCAGTGTTATGTTAATAATATATTTGTTTTTAAGTCAATCTAACTAATGTTTATATGTTTGTTTATTCTCTCTCCACAGTGCCCAAGATCGCCCATCTTTCAGGGAAATAGTCAGGCAAATGACCGATATATTAAGCAAATTAAGATCGGGCACACTTCGTAACTATCATTGGGGTAAATGATAACTCCCCAATAGGACAACTGTGTCATAGAAACTCAGTAGACAATGGTCTTGGCTGACCTATATCTTTTACTTTGAATGGATTTGGAATAGATTTGTATCCCACTCCTTGTGTTAAGCTAGCATTTTATTTCTAAAACAACTGAGAGCTAAAACGAATTCAGCAACAAATTAAGACCTATTTTCTTTGAATTTGGTATCACAATTTCTGAAAAACCCAAATATGCAATTTTTAGATATATCAAAGCACATTTTACTTGCAAATCATTTGAGAAATTAATAAATAGAGGGTGCTACAATATATGATTTGTAAAGTGTTCTTAAGGAGATAAAAATACAATATTTCTTTTGATAGAGTTTGGAGGTTATTTCTTCCCAAACTTGTCTTATGGAACATTCAGTTTAGCCCTCAGTTTTGTTTACCATAAATGCTTAAATATCAAGGGTGTTATTATCTCATAAAAGCGAAGCTGGGTACAAGGATCCTGGAGCAGCCTAATCACCTCCAGCAGCAAATTCAAGTCGTCATCTAGTGTAATTTCTACTGAAACAAGTTTTCATATATAAAGTGCATCAGAAACCTTTTGTGCCCTTCCCTTATCGCTGCACTTCATTGCAAGAAAGAAGGAAGTATATATGTTATTGTGGATCAGTTTGTATTGAAAATTCATGGAGAGGATAACTACGGCCACCTGAAGAAACCCGGACAACTCAAACGGAATCATGTTTTTCATTTGTATTTTTGTAATGAATTTTAAGTAGTCTTCTTTGCGTGATAACAATGAAGAGTGGAGCACAATGTAGAAACTGCAGCATGTGAGGAGACTAAGTCAATTTATTCAATTTTCTTTCCCATAATGCATTGGAAATTGATAATTATCCATAGATTTATGAAGAAGATCCTGGTTTCATCACCATTTTATATTTGGTTTTGCCGATGATGCGTCACATCATAATGCGTGAATATTGAAAACACGCATACACATTGTGTGCAGGTTGGTGTATAATTCGCGTTATGTATTATCTGGGCAGTATGTCTCAAATCTCAGTGCTTGGAGTTGATTTTAGCGGAAACCGGCCGAGAGTACCAGAGTACGCCCAATTTGAGCTCCACGGCTGATGATGTCATTACACTGGTCGGAATACAAAGACTGGGATCTCCCCTCTATATCTGTGTAATTATCGAATCAATACGAAATCATGTATAAATATTATTGTTGCTTTGTCGACTGGATCATGCTATTAAGTCTCTGAAACCTATAATGATCTTTACACCAAAATAAGCAGTTTTATAAATCGACCCAGATGTGTGAGCTAAATTGAAGCTTGAACCTTACCATTAATGACCATTATCATGCATACCATTTATGGCTGCAGTAATTTCTCTGACAATTAATATAAACCAAAAGGTGTTGGACCATCTAACAATTTAAATCGGGTTTTTGCATTTACATGCACTAATACTTGAAAAACCTACAGTTAGTGTACATTGTCTGAGGAATTAAGGCACCTGACTTCTGCCCCACAAAGTAAAAATGCAGTATGTGCATTTGTTAAGCACAGCAGATACGCCTATTAACATGTGATTTGACTTCAATCCACTCCCATGCTAGAAGGTTGTATGTACATGTGTTTGACACAGTTGATAACTGCGTTAAGTTATGAAAGAGCATTGGTCGCCAGGAGTTCTGCAGGGGAAAAGGAAGTAACTTGCAATGTACATACTGCATTTTAACTTTGTTGGGCAGACTTATAATGTTGTTTATTTGTTACTACAAGGCTATATGTAGATTTGCCATTGAATTTTCAAGCTATGGAGGTTCAAAATTCAAATTATACCAGATTTTTTTGGAGAAAGTATATATGTTACAAGTGGAACCATTTAATCACCTCTCCCTTAGGGGTTATTTGATACTCATTTACTAAGTGTAAACCCTGTGTTAACCGCTACCATCTTGATTGTCGTACCTAGGCGGAGAGTTATTGCACCTCTAGCATTCATTAGCTGCATTTTCAACACTTTGGGGCTCTTCGTACTTCGTGCAGATCCAGATGCATGTGAATCTCCAAACCCCAGATCTGAGATCCAGATCTCCACAGACCGCTTACACATTAACATGTTCGTGGAGCGCTGTTCAGCAGATCTTGATTTGACATCCATGAAGCCACAGTCTACTACAAAGTGTCGTACGGAGATGCGCATTCATCAGGGTTGGCATTCTTGTCTAGAGTACATTAAGTTAAAATGTATGTGCTTAAACCAAACAACAAGCTTTTTTCTGAAAAACCTACAGGTACAATAACTTGACTCCATGTGCAATAGCAAGATGGTAGCAAGTAGAGATCCACTTACGATGTTATACTCATGTTCCATACCTACATAGGTATGGAACATGAGTATAACATCGTAAGTAGAGATCCACTTACGAT
>JXSR01S013470.1:66088-81896 GCA_000969725.1 Ophiothrix spiculata
AGCGAACATTTTCATTTTCGGACTAGCGAACCTTATTTCATTTTCGGACTGGCGAACCTTAGGATTAGCGGACCTTTTAAAATGTCGGACTAGCGGACCTTATTTCATTTTCGGACTAGTGAACCTTTTTCAAATTCGGACTAGCGCATCCTATTTTCTAGACTGACGGGTCTTTTTTCAAATTCGGACTAGCGAACCCTCAGGTATAGGAAAATACGCTTTCGGACAAGCAAATCTTATTTCATTTTCGGACTAGCGAACTTTTTTCATTTTCGGACTAGCGAACCTTATTTCATTTTCGGACAGGCGAACCTTAGGATTGGCGGACCTTTTTAAATTTCGGATTAGCGAACCTTATTTCATTTTCGGACTGGCGAACCTTAGGATTAGCGGACCTTTTAAAATGTCGGACTAGCGGACCTTATTTCAAATTCGGACTAGCGCATCCTATTTTCGGACTGACGGGTCTTTTTTCAAATTCGGACTAGTGAACCCTCAGGTATAGGAAAATACGCTTTCGGACTAGCAAATCTTATTTCATTTTCTGACTAGCGAACTTTTTTCATTTTCGGACTAGCGAACCTTATTTCATTTTCGGACAGGCGAACCTTAGGATTGGCGGACCTTTTTAAATTTCGGACTAGCGGACCTTATTTCATTTTCGGGCTAGTGAACCTTTTTTCAAATTCGGACTAGCGTACCCTATTTTCGGAATGGCGGATCTTTTTTCAAATTTGGACTAGAGAACCCTCAGGTATAGGAAAATAACCTTATTTCATTTTCGGACAAGTGAACCTTCGGACTAGCGAACCTTTGGACTAGCGGGCAATTACCACTACTTTGTGCAGCTTACCGCAATCTGGCCACAGCTTTGATTTTCCAAGATAGCCATTATAGGCTTGCTTATGCACCTCAAAGTTATTTTGTAAAGTATTCATCACATGTTTTGAAATTATCGAGAGGTACATAATGAGGCATACGGTGGCCATCTTGGAAAATCAAAGCTAAGCCCGGGCTGCAGTCAGCTGCTCAGAGTTGTGGCAAAAATTTTGCTCCAGGAATATCACGCTCAATTTATAAAAACTAAAAATGAATAAACGTTGCTTTTGTAATAACGTGTGAGTATATTCCCATATGAAAGCATAGAACCCATCACTTATTATTTTAACAGTAAAACCTGATGAATAACAATGAAACTCAATTAAATAAGAATGGTATAAAACGAATTTGCTTTTCCAATTGGCTGCTCTTCAGACAAAAGGGGCTAATATCAACGATACAAGTTCGATGACAACTTACTTTTACAAATTATACAATATTGAAATTGTTTGACAAAGGACGAAATTGAATTTTTGTTTGAGTGAATATGAATAAAAAGTGTTTAAAAACTCTGGGAAAACCTATATTATAAGTTAGATAAGAGATAATTGCCAATAATTTGGGATAGAGTGTTTTCAAGGGCAACTCGAAAGAGTGTTTCGTTTCAATCTACAAAATCTGTTTTATAAGGCAATACATTTGAAAAAACAAATATTTAGTAAAACAGATGACATACAAAAAATGAAAAAATTAAAAATTATATCATAGTATATAAAAGTCATATCGCCAATGTTACCTAGAGCATTGTTTTTACTGTATAAAATATGTTGTATGATTTAAGGTCACAAGTTACTTTTTTCTCAAATGAAATTAGTTTTATGCTACTAATTCTCAATATTAGTGAGATTAATTTGAGCACGTTTTGCCCACAGCTGATTTCGTAGTAAAAGTAGACAACAAACTGAAATCTAACATATCAGAGGTAAATTCTTTCTGCTGTATCAAGTCATATTCATCAGATTAATTTGATACCGTATAATCATAACAAACCAGTAAAACATGTATGACATTTTCGGATGAATTGATACGCATAGATAAGCCAAAAACTAGTCTTTTTCTAGTTCTCTTCAGTGAATCAAAGCAGGATGCTAAATTCATATTTGCCTCTACTTATTGTAAAAACTCCATTTCTCTTATGTATAAAAATGCAAATGTATTTATTCCCTTTCCAAGATATTTTTAAAGTATAAGAATAAGCAACTAATTTGTTATAATACCCATTGTATCAAATAAAAATGTATGCATGATATTATGCATGAATATTGTGATAGTAGTATAAAAGGATTAGCAACAACTCTACTCTAAATTGAATAATGCTTATAAGTGCAATAGATAGAATATTTTGTGATGGATTCCTCTTGATCAAGTTGCGTATTAACCTGTTTGATTCAATTAGATATAAAAGATTGATGTCGGAAAATTGCTATGTATATAGGAAATATGTGATATTTGCTTCTTAATGCTCAACGTAGAATTAATGAAATGATGAATCACTTGCGAATAGAAAACTGCAACTCAGATGTATATTCTTGCTCGCAAATTGTGATTTATTGCTTCTTTTAGACTTACGAGCAAGTCTGGTACTATGTTGTGTGAGTATTGTTTCGAATTAGATATTGCCTTGCTATTATACTGTTTACATTAGTAACATAAATATATAGCATTAAGCAGAGGGGGAATGCACTTGGAGTATTTTAACAAGGTTCATGCTTTTGGAGTATATTGTAAAAAAAATAAAAGAAAGCTGTCAATCCCGGCATAAAATGATATATTCTGACAAATTACAGCTCATTTGAATCACTTGTCCACTTATCCATTAGACATGATTAAATTTCATATTTCATATTAAATTCTTATTTCCCTTTACTTATTGTATAGTAAAAAACATGAAAGTATGCAAAACCATAGGGAACGCAAGTAACAATACAAATAGGGTATAAAAATACGTAGTACCTATTAAAGTATGAAAAATTATCTTTACTAAAACACTTCATTTCGTTTAGCATGTCGTTTTATTCCCTTCTGTTGTGTACGCTTACACTCATTAACTTGTGACCTAATACGTCAACATGTATATTTAGTAAATCAACCAATTAACTAGCACACTTTAATCACAAATAGATCCCATTTACTTACTATAGGCCAGTTAAATGTCCTCCCCCTATATAGAGTACAACAAAAAGTTACAGACATTGGTATTAGATAAATACCTGACAGCACAACTACCAAACAAGACTAAAACAGGAACATCAAAACTTACTTAAAATTAAGAATAATAATTTGCTTAAGTTGATTTCGAAACTGTTTCACATTACTAGTATTGCATTTTTTTTTATTTCACATGCACATGATAATGAGAGGACGACTTGTACGGATAGCTTAATCAGTATGATCAGTTAAAGTTTTGAAGGCGATAAGGATCATTTGCATGTCTTGTTTAATTTAATAATTATGTATATCAGAACGCCTTTTAAAATATTCATTGAAAATATTAAGATAAATCACTAAGAAGAAAAAAGTGATACACATAATTTTGACTGGTTTTATTCATGGTGTTAACGCTTGTTGTATCAAAACATGTGAATATAATGGACAGAGTAGGTATATCAGGCACGAGTTGCTTTTGATTTTTATCTATTAATTTGGGTCGGTCGGTACGGTCCTGTCATGAATTACAGCTCGCAACTGCAACAACATCACGCCAAGCACCTCTGACGATCCTGGACAAGGTTGTAAAGTTCTTGTAGGGGGCATCCAACCATAGATTTGATTTGGTCGATCAATCCGGTTCTAGGTCTTCCAGGCTTCCTTCTCCCTTCATGTAATTCATCATCTGGCTTTGGACATGAGATAGCAGACGCCTTTTTGGTTGTATCTCTTCCAGGACGCTGCTGTTTGATCGTTTCATAAACCAAGAGATGCGCAACATACGTCGCCAACACCACATTTCAAATGAGGCGATCCTGGATTGGTCTGCTTTTGTCAGTGTCCATGATTCGCAACCATATGTAGCAATTGGAAAAATGAGCGCATTAATTTCATTAGCATTAATTACAGTTCTAGGGGTTAAAAAATAACAAATTACCCAGAGTAGCTACAAAATAGAAAGAAGCAACATATAATGCACAATCCGCAATGACAGTATGTTGGTCTTTTGTCAAAGTGTTTGGGCTTCAATTTGCTATTACAAACTTTGAAATGAATAAACCATATAATAATACATTCAGAGTTTTAGAAGAATATAACCACGTGCCTACCAACATGGCATGGTGAGAGTGAAACGTTATTGTATACATTTAATCTAGATTGAATAGTCGTAGGCAGTGTCCATATTGTCAATTACAAAGACTCGGTATCATATCATTGATAACTATGCTTGCTTATGCTCAAAGGTTTCAATCTCCAATATTCATGTAGCTAATACTGCAACAACATTGGTAATCATATTTTATTAGTCTGTTTACTTATACTAAAATTTGTTGCATATTACTCCAGACAAATATTGAATAACTGCACTGGCGCGGACACAGATTTCAATGGAAAACAGTGATTTCGTTTATTTTGACTTCTCATAACTATATTTAATATCAAACCTAGACATGTTATACATCATATGAAAGAGAAAACTTTAAAATTTCAAAATAAAAACAAATCATAGGTTACCCCAAGGTCAAAGGTCATGGGGCTAAAATCGTGAAAAATATCAAAAAATCATAAAAAATGCACTTTTAAGGTAAAAATGACAAGCCATATCACCTTGATGATAATTTTTAGCAAATAATTGTTAGGGTTTTTTCTATATACACTTCTACTTCAAAACCCTTACTTTCTACCTTAACAAAAGTTTTTTTCTTCGAAAGATAAATAAACGTAAAGTACAGTTTTTAGTTAATTTCAATCAAAATGGCCGCCGGCGAAGAAGAATTGGCTGAGGGCGAGTTAACATCCTCCCAGCAAAATTGCCTAAAGGGTTGACATTCCTTAGGCATAACTACTGCCTTCCTTTGCCAAAGGTGTATACTAGATATTGAAGCAAGTATAAGTCCATTTATACTTATGGGACACATGTGCCCCATAAGGCGTCCGCTCAGTGCAGTTAGGGTTAAACCAACCATGCCTAGGATACCTCTTGAGGAAACATATAATACGGTATTCGATGTATCACAAGAAGAGTGGCTTGCAATTTAGCAACAAAACATTTATGGTGTTGAAAAACACGCAAGCTACCACATAACTTTAAATCTCTAAAATGTATAAAATGAACAATGTTCAAGAAACGCTACTCAATTTTTAATAATACAAGAAAATTTTTTGAGTCATTCGAGTACAAAAGTATTTGCTATGAAGTGCAATAAAAGGCAAATATTGTTGAGTGGTATATTAACCTGTCTAACTCATGAACTTAATTAAATAAAAACAGGATTGAAATTGGGAAATTTGCTTTGCATGAACTATGTTCTTTATACTTGCTTCTTGTTGTTAAGCGTAGATTGAATGAAATGATGAATCGTTTACAGAAAGAGAGCCGTAATTCAAATGTATCTACTTGATCGTAAATTGTGATTTATTGTTTCTGTTAGTCTTCAGAGCAGGTCTTGTATCTGATTAAAACTGGATATTGTTTAGGTATTTGCATTAGAAAATTTAAAAATATAGCAGATTTGACATTTGTTTTAGGCATAGGGAGTGCACTTTGAGTATCTTAACCTATCACATGAATCAAGAAACCATACATGTTGTTTGTATTAATTTTTAGAGACTATTGCGAGTAAATAAATATACGCTGAGAACCAGCGAATTCGAGTTAAATAATGCAAAGCGTGTTAAATTGTAACTAGCAATTGCAGACGATGAAAAAGCGCAATCATTTTGTTCAATTTTGAAAATTGACCAGTCATCACGTTCGTAATACATCTGCCTTGTCAGGTGATTTAAATTGTGAATTACGCGTACTGCTTGAATTGATTTTTGATAGATTCAAAATCCTTGCGCTTACTTCAAAACACCAGCAAAGTTTCATTTCAAGAAAATGATTAGAAATATAAAATATATCTGTATATTTTGAAACTAATCGACAGAAAGTATAGGGCTTGCTGCTCTTTGATCGCGTTTATCTCACCAATACATTTTACTCCCTGACAACTTATGACGGACCATGACTTGACTTCTGCAAATCGAGTGAAGTTCATTAGAGTCATTTTAATCCTTATAGCATGGTCTTACCAAATGTTTAAAAAAGTGAAAATTACGAGAGACTACATGAACGGTCACATTTTTGTCATAAAAAAACATACATTTTGTACCTGTCCAGCCTATTTCACTCCTCTGCAGAAGGAAGGCCTCTTCATTAATATCCATATCTCTGCCTTGCGCTTGCCTCATCCAAATAACACTCCCAAATTTACTGAGGTCATTTATCCATCTACTCTGTCTTCATCTCTTTCTAGTGTACTATATATATAACTATATGGGTGCATATACTAAACACCTCACAAAAGATAAGTAGACAGTCAGTCTGACCCCAATCAATTCAAGTAAGAGCCCCCAAAGTCCAACAATATTGATATATATGAAAAATATGGAATCTCAGCTAAATATTGACCCGAAATTTGGCATCAAAACTGCTACCATTGTTTTACACCAACTGTTTGAGATTTTGATCTCAGTTTTCATCTCTCAAATAGGGTAATACAGACAATACACAATAAATGGTCCAGCTCTACTCCAACTAAATGTAAAGAAAAATTTGATCATACAGCATTATGAAATGACTGGGGATTTCATTTTAATTTTGTTCTGTATGACCAAAAAACATCAATTTGAAATGTGAGGAAAATCAATAAGCAGCGAAGTGTATACTTTCCTTTTTATTGATTTATTGAGATGATCCCATATGAGATTCCATATTTTTGTGGTCATGGCTATATAGTTTAGGTTTTGGTATACAAATACTGTCACCAATGTGTAAGAGTATTTGGAAGAGTAAGCCTTTAATAAATATCATCCTTGTCACATGCCGCAATTAACCATCAATTTTCAGGAACATCCTATACTGAAGGGGGCGGTGTTGATTGCATCTCGCATTTTTTATGTGGTACCAATGGATTGGCATTAATACCAAAATCAAGGTCATCAATTAATGTATGACGTCTTTATGATTTGATAATTATTACCGAGATCCGAAAAACCGGTATAAATATGGAAAATAGAGGCAAAAATCCATATTAAAAAAATCATAAGAATATCCCAATCTCAATCAATTGTGTGCTAATGCAACATAACGTAGACAATGAATACCAAGTTTTAAATGAATATCTGCTGTAAAAAGGCTAAAAAATAAAATTTGAAATTCACAAAGTGTTCATTTTGAATATCTACCTTTAAGCTTAAATCATGACAGATAATACATGACACAAACGTAGCTGAATTCCACAATTTAAATATTCGTATATACGTATATTGTCTGGTTGTTAGTTCATATCAAGTGACTTTGTCGCACTTAATGTCCAATAACTCAAAAATTGTGGATTATCGTCTGAAAAACCAAGATTTTTAATCGATAATTCAAGATTTTCGAGAAAAACTTGGATTTCCAACTGATAATCCAAGATTTTCGACGCCAAATTTCCAATAATCAAATTTTCAAGATTTTCAATTTGATAATCCAAGATTTTCAATTGATAATCCCAGTTTTTCATTCACGAGTTGAAAAACTTGGATTATGAAAATCTTAGATTTTCAACGCCATATTTACAATAATTCGATAATCCAAGATTTTCACTTTGATAATCCAAGTTTTTCAGCGCAAAATGTACAATAATTCGATTCGAAAATGTTGGAATATCATTTAAAAATCTTTGTTTTTCTCAAAAATCTTGGATTAAAAATTAAAAATCTTAGTTTTTCAACCGATGACCCAAGATTTTCGTCGAAAATCTAATATTTTTGAGTTACTGGACATAAGCCGCGCCATACACATCTGTTTTTTGAAAGAGCTGATTACAATCCTCGATGATTTTTAACAATCAAAATACGTAATATTGATTAACGGAAACAATGGGACAAAAGGCTACTCAGCCTCTTTACTTTTTATTCAATTCTATTTTGAAATGTGCTGCTGGAAATATCCTATTCGTTTTAATGCACATCGAAGGGACTATATAAAACATAAACATCTAAAAATGAAACGATACTAATATCAGTTTGATGATGCTTTCAGGTTTATAGTATAAAACTGTTTTTATAGGCAAAGCGAAATAAGGAAAGAAAAAAAGAACAGGAAATGAAAAAAATAAGACAAAAGACATATTCTCCGGATTGGACAACTCATGTAGGAATCTGGGTATTAAAACAATGTGTTAAGACAGTAAAACATATCCGGATGTTAAAACGCTCCGTGACAACAACATGAAAGAACATTAACAATATTGATACCCATATGCTCTAGAGAAAATGCTTAATCTAATATCGAGATGGATGAATTTGCAAACACATTCAGCTTCTTGACATTTGAATCATATCATTAAAAAAAATGCTTCTAAAAGAATTTGTTTTTTAAATAAGTCATTAGTTTGAAGTTAAACAGAATCTTGATAATTTAATTATCTTTAAATTCATGTCAATCTCAGAGTTTCATTCATAGAATTTTTTTAAAAAGAGTTTTTATTTGACTTTAGGTTTTATATAAGGTCAAAGATTCCCTATTTTGGATTAAATATATGTTCTGTGACTTATTCTAAACAAGATTAAGCTTTCGGGAAAAAATTAAATTAGCTAACTTCAAATCGTATTCCATAATTATTTCAGAACAATGCAAACTTCAAATCGTATTCCATAATGATTTTAGAAGCAATACAGTAAATTATAACTCCCTCCTATCAACATTTTTGACACCCTTGTATTTTAGCTAGTCTTATGCAACGAATGATCATTTTAAACTTAACTCGAATCATGGAAGAATATGCAAAGAACTTATATAACTAAACTCGATTATGCTTATGACAAGTTTTACATATTTTCACTTCTGTACACATTTGTCAATTCATATCGCGCTTCTTAAGTCATAAATCTGCCTGTGACTGGTTTGTTTTGAAAACTTTAATCCGGTTTAGAAATTAACAGTGATGATTGAAAGAAACAATATAAGAAAAGGGTCTTCATCTTCGTTGCCTCATTCATTATTTTATTACTGTTGATAATGTCACATTAATTATGATGCCGTTCTCAACTTTACTTTACTTTTCTATCATAAAAGAATAAAGAGCATTGAGACGCTAAGACGCCTGGATACTTGAATTAAAGACTGGTATGTATAATAAGTAGTTAATAATATCAAAATAACGATATGATAGAAATCTGTCATTGGATGTTCATCATAGGAAATGACAACATTTTGTCGAGTTCCTCAAAAAGCTAACACGTGAACAAACCCAATTGATATCAATACAGATAGTAAAGGAAAATAAGTTGATCCTGATAATGTTATTGTTCAAAACCGCTTTCAAAACTGATAGAGCACTTTTAATATCAAGAGTTCATCTGACAAGCACTCTCTAATTGGGGTCTATTTTAGTAGTGTTCGTCCTTATCAGCATCGAAATAGCACAAAATAAACAGTTTGCAAATTTTATGTATGATTTAATCAAAAATGATTAAGTAACGTACATTATTAAAATAGGTCAAATAAAAGAGGCCAATATTTGTCGATCTAGTTTTATAATTATCTTTTTGAAGATCGTCAATTAATTTTTGATTTCGTTTATGACGTTTTGTATCACTAAAGGTTATATTAGGGCAAGGTTGCTATTAGTTTTGTTGAATATATAATTTATTTCATAACTCATGAGTTTTTTAAATGTACAAATGCAAAAGGATACTGCTAAAATATATTGACACTGTTGTGATCACTTTTAGTCACGTTACAAGGCATGAATGACTGGTATCAAGGTTTACAAATATCTATACTTTTTTACGTATTCCACGGTTGTCAATACCCATTATAGAGTAACCTACCTTAGTGCCTCTGACAGATATGTCGTTAAGTATTTCAAAGTTTCTATTATTTCTTTTCATTATCATTGGCGTTAATATTTGAAAAAAAAAACTATTAAAAAAGGTTGTGTGATAATTTTTACTTATTCTTCATTCACTTTTTTCAAGTACGCAGTTGATAATGTCACATTAATTATGATGCACTTTTCAAGAACCTGACTTTATCATCAACGATGAAAACGATAAAAAGCAGTAACACATATAGAAAATAAATATATTATGGGTGTAATAATGTCAACTTAATTATGTCAAATTGATGATATGATACAAATCTAAAAAGTTCTTTATGATAAGAAAACATACGCTACCGAATGAAACATTAGGAAAAGACACCAGAGTATTAAAATGGATTAAAATTAAAAAAACATATCTTCAGGTTTAACGAAGTTATGATATTGTTTCAATTTCATCACCGGTGAAAGCACTTTCTATACTAATAAATATATATCACGTAATATATTCCATCACTTGTTCGTCTAAACAACGTACTTTTTTCCCTCAAAGATAAGATTTTTCGTATCTCGTGCAAAGACGCAGGTCTGTAATTACTTTTAATTATCCTAAGGCTTGGTTCAGACCTTTTCTTTCCATAAAATATTCTATGCCAATTTTTGCAATATGTATTCGTTATTCAATGCAATTTCACGCATATCTATTTAATAACGATATGACATGGAATTTACATATAAGTAAAATGTCCAGGGGGTGACTTTTCGGCTGGTTTGGGATAGACGGCCACACATTTGCTATATATGAGGTAAACTATATAACATATCAAAAGTCGACGTTAAACAAGAAAAATGCAATGATAAAGCAGGTATAATTAAGGGGTTTACTTATGTACATTGTACCAATTCTAAGTGATCAACTAATATGGTGAGATTACCAGTACTTCACCTAATTATTAGCACAGATAAGTTTCAATTTTTAATATAAAATTTGAAAATACATGACACATTAGATGTGCGCTTTCAAATGTCAGCTTAAGTGTGTCACATCACTTCTATTTGCCTTGAAGAAATACAAATACATTCTCAGCGGAATGTACTTATCTACACACGAGTAGAATTCTGAAAATATATACCCAGTTCTCATCATGTTACACAGATTGCTTAAAGCACAAGAGGGAATGTCTTGTTTTTCTCCTACTTCCATAGCTTGAAACATATGGAATGATACATGACGTTTTACAATAATCAGCTACACATTATCTAAATTACAAATGTTTTAAATGCTTGCGTGATTTTGCATACAATGAGATTACCAATTGTGTTTTACCTACAGTTCAGATGGAGATCGTGATTTTGACTTTATGGTTTTGGACCTTAATTCTTATGGCTCTTACTATATTTATTTCACTGCACTTAGAAATATATTCCAATTGTGAATGAATGATGTCTTCAAGTGCAAAAATAAGCTATTGTACAGGGATTAAGTTACGATGTGTGTAGTTTGAAAGAGCTTTATCGAAGATTTGATTGAAAAGCGCATACATAACCTTTCGAACATATGTCTAGCTGTAATGTAATTTTGTCATTCGAAAGTATATAAAATACACCTGCCCACTCTTAACGGTATAAAGCTGCTTTTTATAAACTAATAATAAAATAATTAAACATGAAAAAGACATGCAGTAGTTAACTATGCTGTTTTTCGAAAGAATAAAAATTATCGCCAAAGAATTTTTTTGACTAAAGTACAAATTGTTTGAGGTTGAATGTATTATCAACAATGGTTCACATAATTTAATGATAAATATATTGTGTTTTGAAAAATAGTTGAAAAATATTCCTTTTAACGAATATCACTTTAAAATGAGATGTGTGATTGTATCATTAAATAATTTGAGAAGTTGAAAATCACCTAACCAGTGTTTAAGATCATAAGTATTAGTTTGTATTTTAATACAAGCTGTAATCTGGATTACATTCTTGCAGATAATTACATTGATTATGTATAACGGAGGGCTAGTAAGGAGGTCAATGAAGAGAAAGGTCATTTCCCTAGCCACACCTGCAATAACACTTTCTTGCACCTTGATAAAATCAATTATTCAAAGGGGCATTGGACAAGATTATGAAAATTTATTTGTGGATGATTTAAACTTCATATGTTAGAAAATACAATTTTGATCAAAACCTTCAGATAAGTCAAAAATTTGAATTTTATTATGTTGTATTTATTTATACTATATATCAAGAAAGAGTCAAAGACTTGTATGTACAACATTCCTTTCAAATCATAGATTACAGGCATATCAAATGAAATTTGGAGTTTACACTAGATCTCCTGAAAAGGCAAATTGTAAAAATTTCAACTATAGAAGGCATTATTTATCGTTGTCGACAACGATAATTGAAAATAAAAGAATATCTAAATATTTCGATATGTAGAGTTTGAATTTTACAACGTAACTTTGCATGCTGTTATTATTACCGCAAATGCTTCAAATGATGCAAAAATCTCAATTTGTTTGGGAAAACGTTTGGGGATGATGCTAAACTTGTCCAATGCCCCTTTAAAACGAATCAAGATTTAAACACCACAACGGCTAGTAAAGTTACCTTTCATAGCGAGCTTCGCGTTCTTCATGAGCGTCCCTTGTAGTTACTTGACCAGTTCGAATTGATCACTCATAAAATGTAAAATGATATTTATATGGTGTCTCAATAAAACGCAATGAATTTTGATTTTGGGGTGAGTTAAATAATAAAATAATATACAAATATTGAATGCCTGAGAGTACAATAGTACAAAATATATCATGACGTCACATTTTGACTTTTCTATTTCACGAGGCGTAGCTGAGTGGAATGGATCAATCCAAATTTAACCACGTGCATAGGCATTCAAAAAAATTATTAGGATATTAAGGATTTAAACAATTTCTACTAAACGACGTTATAGTGTCATGAAAATGTAATGAGTACCTGGGGTGAAAGAACTTCACTTGTTAGAAGCAAATGTGATTTTATTCTGGTATCCTGAACATTAGTAATTAATTTTGACATTCGTTTGATATCAACTAATTCGAGTTGAATTAGTTGAATTCAATTCGAGTGTAGTTCGTTTCATGAAATATAATGTTTACTTTATTATTACATTTTACAAAAATCATTTTATTAATTTGAATTAGGTTAGAACTCAACTGCTACATAGGTTTTGGGCATTTCAAGATAAAAATATTAATATTTGAGTATTAAGAAAAACAAATATACAAATTAAGAATAACTTATCACGCAGTGGGGTTTGTTATCATTTAAACTCTTCATTTCTTACCTTTATCGGAAAAGCCAGTGCAGAGCATTGAATAAGAAAAGGAGAGATAGAAAAAAGAAACAAAGAAAAGGGGTTAGTATTAGGTTCAATACCAATAAAAAAGATCAGGTGTCGCAGCAACCTTAAGTTATTGAGTCCTTTGAAGTACTGACGTGCCAATCTAGAACATGCTTATAACTGCTCTTGTTGTGTATACGACTTACACTTTCTCATATGTATTGACTCACCCCAAAAGGGGTACTTTAAGACAGAACACTTTTCATGAAACTGGTAAAAATAGGCAGCAAAAAATACAGGAAATAATAAAAAAAAATGCCAGCAGATTCTCTGGAATCAGAGTAGTAGCTCTTGCAGCAGATGACAGGCAGTATCATGATAGAAGTTGAGAAAAATATTTCATTTTTCAACCATTTAACTTTTCAAACAACATATAAAATAATTCAAAATGTAAAACTTTATTTCTGCTTTAACTACACACTACACAGTTTTCCCTCTTTTTAAGTACGCTATGATAACTAATTAAAATTATCGAAGTATTAAAAGATATATAATATATGTCTAGCATTAACCATGACTTTTCTTGATTACATGGCTATCTTATTTCTCTTATTGAAAGAAGATAATTTCCTTTGAGTATTGGTTATGGAAAGCAATTATTCACTGGTTCGAATGCTTTGTAGTATTTGTTTACTTAAAAAGACCAAAAGCTGGACGTTAAATAAAAGTTTAAAATACTTTGTGCAGCAACCTAGCAACAGCATCAATTTTCCATTATACATTGTGTTCCAACGGTTGAACACCAAAATTAAAGCAAACACCTATTTCACATTGTTGATGCTCGTGCATGTAACTATGCAACCGAGCATCCAAAACTGTTTTGGGTTGGGATAGTTAGTTAAGTGCACTTTTAATTTAAATAGAAATGGACTTGAGAGGTACAAGAATTTATTACACGCGTGCAAACGAATATAATGACTGGAAAGGAAATACGAGGTGATATAAAGCGAGTATAGTATATAGGCTATAATTTACATTTTAAGCCAATACAAGGAAATAAGTATACAATAAATTTACAATCAACATTTTCTTAGTAAGTTCAACAAGAGCACATTGAATTGAAAAGGTTCATAGCATACATAGTCTTCATTTTGAACAGTTGAAACACACATGTTCTCCTCATAAATAAAGTGTTACAATATGTTAAAGTGTACTAGACCCATAGCAATTTTAAAGGAAACAGTTACAAATATGTCTGTAATTATGTATAAAGTAGAAGAGATACAATACTGAACAACAATTATTTAAGCCCAAGTTGAATTTGCCTTAAACCAATGTAATAAAAACAGTCAAAGCGCATTGTCAAGAGTACTTTGTTAAAAACTAGTTTTACCACAGAAAAAACAAACATGTATGTGCTTTCTTGATACAGGTGGAATTAAATTTGAGATCTAGAATCTAATTAAAATATTGACCATAACAGATAATAAGCACCCTTTAAGCCGAATTGTTTGGAAGGTATCTATCAAAAGCCAATCCAATAAAAACCAAGTCATGGGTGACAAGGGTGCCTAAATTTAATACTTTAAGGTATTTTGCCTTCTCATTGATGAACTTGACCAATACGGTTGGTATATGCAGACAAAGAAAAAACCTTTTTCATTTTAAATATTGTGAGAAAAGGTCTTGGACATTTAAAGGGATGAATGTAGTTCAGTCTGAAACATTTAGTTTGTATAAAAAGATGAAGATAAAAACAATACAGGACGCATCTGTAATCAAAATTAAATTAGGTTCTTTAAGAAAGCAGAATGCACAAAGCAATAGATAATCTTGTAATTAGTTTTTTTTCCTTACACACCAAAGTATCAAATAATGTCTATAAAGTTAATTTATTCAAATCCTACACTTTGTTCAATAATATATATTATTAGTGGCCCTAAAACATTAAATTTTCGCCAAGTACTTTCATTGTCAACAATCGACTAATCTAATCTCAAAAATTAAACGTTGACGAATTGCCGACAAAACATCGCAACAGCTTGTAGTACTTCCCGCTCATCTTGAAAAGCACATGATCCAGTTAAATTCGTCGAAGCTCATGACACTAGTTAGTAAAATACACATGAAATCATCATGTTTTTAAGTAACGAATTCAAAACCGATAACAATTATTTATTGTTGGTCATTTTTTACCTTTTTAGTAATGAAAATGAAGAAAAAAATGAGAGATTATCGGCGAAAATGCTGTTGTCTCATTAGTATTATCGACAAAGCCCTGCCGACAACAACCTTAGTACTAAACTGACAAGATTGTCTCAACGTGTTTATTTTATCCCTGATAATCAACATGCAATCTTATTTGCAAGCTAAGAACTTAAGGCTACCCCAGATCAGTGCTAATAGTGTAGCGGCCAACCCCGAAAAAACCCTTTAGTTTTTGAGTTCCAAAAATTTCATTTTTCTCCAATTTTATGTATTGGACGTCAATAACAATAGTCTGAGGTACCTGGATCTCATTTTTGCAAAGTTTTGCATGAGCGGTTTTTGAATAATAGACTAATTAAAATGAAATTTGCATAAAAATGCGTGCCTGATAAAG